>OX485809.1:20079110-20165943 GCA_950295325.1 Polytrichum commune
TGTGTGTCGCAATTTCATGTGTTGCATGAAGCAATGCCTCAACAACACCGGTGTACTGAAGGAGCAGCGGCGGAGGAGCTCACTTTTAAGCGTTGCTGGTCAGACAGGTGGTTAAAATAAAGGTTAATGCTTCCCAAATTTTTTTTCCAGCATCCAATCATCCATCGCTTTTGAGTTTAGGGCAATGAACTCATTTCCTGCATGGTCTAGGGTTAAAGTGCACTGGAGTGTCTTTTAGGGTGTAATTGGTTAGGTACACAATGATGCCTTGAAAATGATGTGCATGATGAGCGAGATTAACATTGTAACTTATTAATTTGTTGCAAACTCGAAGTTTGTGGCGCAGTGGAGTGTGTTTTAGGGTGTTCAGGGTTTAATGGACAATGATGTGATGAAGTCTAATGTGTGACATTATGTAATCACGAGTGGGTTGCACTCAATTTGTTGGGATGCCATTCATGTTACATCAGGAATGTTACATCAGGGTTGTTTGCATTATGTGAATTGTGAGTGCCGCATTACATGGATTCACCTCAACCTGCTTCTTTCTTTGCGTTTCTGAAACTTTCCTTCCCCTTGTGAGCAGGCAGAGGCAACTGAGCCTTGCAAATCGCCGCACAACGTGAATAGCTGCAGGAGCGGAGCGTCCCCAACCAGTAGTTACAAGGAGCGCACCCGCATACCATCTTGTAACATGCCGAAGCCCTATTTTTTTTCTTGAATTTTTTTCCTTTTACCCTGTTTTGACCTGCCAATGCTTGTTCTTCTCCTATGTCTGCATGCGAGTTTTGAGTGTTAGGGTCCGCCCACTTGTGAAGACTGGGTGCGGCATCTCCGTTGTTTGGAGGCCACACAATATTGCGCCATGGGATTTGCAATGGTTCTTTAGGGTTTAGGGCTCTGTATTGGACGCGGCTTGGGGCGATTTCTTCTCTGCCTAGGCCTACAATCTCTGTGAGGCACCTGCTTTGCTTGCTCGAAACACCTTGTTTAGGGTTTAGGGCAGAGTATCCACTCGCATGGCTCCGCAGTGCTCTGCGATAGAGTTTGTTGGTAGTGTGTAGTTTGTTTGTAGAGGCTTGGGGTGATTTCTTCTCTGCCTAGGCCTACACTGTTTCGAAGGAGAGCAGCGGAGAAGAGGAAAGAGTCGGAGAAACAGGGGTTTGGGCATGGCGGTTTAGGGGTGGCCGCTGTACGCTTAGGCACAGATAGAAATTTAGTTTAGGGACCCCCCTCTCACATCACATAGGGTATACACAGCTAAACATGCGCGCAATATTCCACCCCACACTTACCCACTCGCTGTAGCACTTAACTCTGTAGCATCTGAGTAGAACCTTGAGGATTTAGTTTAGGGCGTTCTTGGCCATGGCTGTGGGCGCGATTCCTCCTATGGAAGGACAGAACTACACCATCCCCATTCGCCACGCCACAACCTTTCATGAACCCTCCTTCATGCTCGCGCCTGAAACTGCTTTGTTTCTTGCAGTTGACTTCCATTGTGCCTTGCAGATGATGGATGCCCAGGGTGAAGAGGCCCGGCCCGACGAGGATGAGGTGACGTATTTCGTCAACAGAGATTCACAAGGGTGGGTGGTGCAGACGGTGAGGAGGCGCGTCTACATAGAGCTGAAGTTGGAGTGCACTCGCTGCAGATTTCGGGATGGGCAGAAGTCTCGGGACGACTGGCTTTGCGTCTACTGCCGAAGCCCCTTCCCGAGCAAGTTGCGCTTGACCGATCACCGGGTGGGAGGCTGCCCATGTGGACCCCTGCATCGAACAGGCCGAAAGCTGGAGCTCCCAGTCTACCCGAATCTCAAGACGGCCAAACAGGGCAAAGACCTAAAAGCTGCTCTGCAAAGAGGTGAGCGCGGGCTGTGGGACGTGTTGCAAGACGACTCCATGTGGCTGGAGCTGAACCCCGAGCTAAGGGACGTGACCTTCCCCCCCCCCCCCCCCCCGGAGCCCGAGTGCATGAAAGGCGGTTCATGGAGCCCACAATCGAAGGATTGACGGCCTCACACGTTACAGTGCGAGGAGGGGTTCAATCTCGGCCAACACAGCCACCACAACAGTCCCCCTTGCGACAATCTGCAGAACCCGCGGCCTCCGCATTCGTGGATCTAGGGGATGACGGCACCGACGACTCGGAGCCTCCCAACACTCGGCCGAAGAAACGATCTCGTGCACGAATGGAGGAGGGCCATAGGGTTCATGTTTCCACCCGCCAGTTCAAGCCTGCGCCCCGAAGACCAGAGCCTGCCGCACGAAAGCCACGTCCTCCACCTGGACCGCCTCCCCACCCCATTCGGGTAGCGCCGATCCAGTCACGTTGCCCATCCCCAGAGAAGTTGGCCATTTTGGCTCCTCCTTCGCCCGTTGCAAGTGCTGCCCCGTCGCCACCTGTGACCCCTATCCCTCCCACACGGAGCCCAAGAGCTGAACCCAATATTGCGACGGGGCTGAGAAAGGAGCGTCAGGCGTTCTATGTGGGAGCCGCAACTTTAGCTCGTGCGTCGGTGAAGATGGACACATTGAAACCAGCGTTGAGGCCCCCAATTCAACCCCCAGGATTGTATCATCTGATGCAATGTGGCTTGCTGAAGTTTGATGCAGAGTGCGGTGAATTCCACACGTTTGAGGAGGAGCTTGAGGGTTGGAGGAACGACCCGAATTTCAATGATAGACTCTTTGCTGCCTATGGCAGATTTTGCTTGCCGAAGCATCAGGTATGTGTTCTCCCTTCTTTGCAAATTCATTTGGTCATGTTCATTTGTAACATGGGGTTGTGTTGCATGTGTGCACTAAAGCTCAAGTGTATGGATAACACAAGAAAATAACCAATTAACCAATATGTCAGAGAGAGAATTCAACAGCCTAGCAGCAGCAACTCACGGGTAGATCACTTAGTGCATTTTAAAAACGACGTGCAGCATAATATAGAGAGGATTAAAATCATTTGAAATAAAAATTATAAAGGAATTCCAAATAATGAAGGGGCCATTAAATGTAGACAATCTCATTATAAGTAAGTTAGATGGACATAAAACGTGGGCCATTATTTTTTTGTAAAATTAATATAGGGGCTAAAGATAAGGATCCTAAAAGGTATGTTTAGTATGGTATGTAAATGGGTTTAGGACTCACAGGGATGGATGATAATTGGGATTTCCGTCTGTCCAAAAATGGCTTAAAAGGAATATAGAGTACAAAAAATTGCAGTGACTTGGACAATATAAGTAATGGAAGGGTGCAAACAAATGGGCCATTTTTGAAATTTAAGTAATCATAGGGAGGCTTTAATTCAGCCCTTGAAGGTAAATAGCCCCAAAACAAAAAAAACCCCAGCCGCACGTGGTGCACAAAAATGCCTTAGAGTGATCTACCCGTGCAGCAACTGCTAGAAGTGGAGCTTGTATGTACCTACACGGAGTGCAGACAGACAGACAGACAGACAGACATTTAAACAATGGGCAGAGAGTGGGCAGAGAGAGAGAGAGCGGGGGGGGGAGAGAGAGAGAACTTAGAGGATTTAGGGTAATGAGGGTGCATTCAGGGCACTTGGCCACCAGAATAGTTTATCTGTCAACTAGAGAAAATTTGAGGCAGCCACGAATTGAACCCTAAGTCACTCCATCACTTTAAGCATTGTGATGTAAGTATAGTTATGATTGTTGGTTTGACTCCCTAACATTCCTCTTTACAAAGGTTTTCAATTTGTGGTTGTTTCCTTCTACTTGCTGCATGTCTATCATTGTGCTTATTAGGTCGTTGTCGTAACAGCAGTCACTGTGGTCATCATACAGTATAATTCCAAACCTACAAGTTCTGTTGTAACGTCTCTTACTCGAGATAATGTGCATTAAATGGTTTAAACCAATTGTTGTAGTTGTGTGGCGTTCTCGTAACATGGGTTGTCGGTGCTGGGGCAGGCTAAATCAAACATTGGGCCCCTAATTATAAAGACCGTCGTCGCCACAATGGGGGAGGTTGATGACCCTGCTGCGCTGCAGTCTGAGATTGGGGCTCTATGCCACTACATCCAGCACACATGTGACATGCGTCAGGTGATGAGGCAGAGAAAGCAATGGGATGAAGAACGGCAGGCCAAGATTAGCGATGCCATAGCGACGGCCATGAAGCAATGGGACGATGAGCACTACCCACGTTTGCTGGAGGCCACATGGGGCTGGCACCCATTCTATGCCTCCTTTGTCTCTAACCCTTTGAGCGCAAACTTCAGACCCTCTTACCCTTTGTATCACTCAGTGGTTGAGGGTTTAAGTGTGCATGCTTTGCTCTTGCAGCAATCCCACGTTCAAAGGGTTTACCCTGTGCCGTGGTGTGTGCTTCTCCTTCGGTGTTTCCTGAAATACCATAGCATGTTGCCCCCTCTCCTCTCGCATCCACACAGTGGTGGTAATGTCGACAATGTTAGGGGATGGTTGAAGCTCGCCCAAGAACTCGATGGAGAAGGTTCCCGTGCATGGCAGGTAGGCAAGAATTACTTGAAGGACAAGGGTTTTCTGGTTTTTGCAGGTGCCAGGTCGGTGGGCTCACAACAAGAGTGGGGTTCTGAAGTGGAAGAGGCTTGGTCCAATTTGAGCAATCCGAGCCCGGATTGGTGGGCGGGCTTGTGAGGGTGGTGCAACTCCGTCCAGTTCAGGGCAATTCAAGACATGGCCTTCCACGACAAGGCCTCGTGGCTCGCAGCTTGGGTGATTCGTGATCGTCCCACGTCAACATTGCCCCAACTTGCATGTTACGAGCGTTGGCTACGACATCGGTAGGAGCTGGATATCGGATATGTCCTAGCAAAACCAGGTGAGACCCCAAACTTCCTTATTGTAACGTGATGCTCCGCTTTGTCGCTCCATTCCAAATGTTGGTGGCCTAAACCTAACCCATGTGTGCATGTCGTGGCAGATGTCATGGTCCCGTCGCTGGAGCGTAGTGAGTACATGGATGAGCTTCGAAACATTGCTGACAATATAGTTAAGGAGCGTTTGGGGCATTCGGAGGTCCACCTACCAGCACATTTGGCACTACCAACAGATGCCTCATCTTGTGAGGTGGCTTCCACACGTCCTCAAACCCCAAGTAACGTAGGCACTTCGGCGACGGCATTCGTGTCGGAGGTTGTCCACCCGTCGGTGGAGCCACGCGTTTCTGATGTTGGGCCAGCTTTTCACATACCCATAACCCAGGTTACAGCCCTTGAAGACTTGCCTAGCCAACTCGATTTTGAGTGGCAAGATTCTGTGTCGCCCAACCCCACACCCATGCATGGTACAACTCGTAACTTGGGTGGAGAGCTCGAGGTTGTTGGCACTCCCCGAAACACCACGGTCCCAAAAGTTGTGGGTATGGACACATTCGTGGAGGTGTCACAAATTGCGCAGGAGGCCGTCAGGGATGCTACGCCGCAGCCACTCGCAGAAGTTTCCAGCCCTTTGCATACAACGGCAGCCGTGGTTGCTGATGCGACGCACCACATACCCGCAAAAGTTCCAACATCTTTAGATGCTTAGAGGATTTAGGTTCAGGTTACTGTTAGAAATGCAGACTTAGAACAGACTTGTAAATGATGCTCCAATTTTTTATGTTACTAGAAACTTCGTGTTCGTTGGCACGTACACCCAAGAATACTGTGTAAGATGTGTAAAACATTGTAACATGGGTCTGTTGTGTGCTCATATTATTGCACATATAGATGCTCCCACAATTTTGTTATCAGTTATACTATGTGCACATAGTATTGCAATATTCAGCAACACATCAATTCATTCTGTTATGTGCACACACCATTGCACTATTCAGCAATACTATGTTGTAACATGGGTTTGTTGTGTGCACATGTATTTATAACAGTCACATACCGACAGCATAGTCTTGCTTTCATGTATGCAACCTGTAAGCTCGATTTTTTGGCAATCGCCTGGCTTCGAAGCCCAACTTGCTAAATTAGTGATTAGTAATAGCAATAGTCACTCAAGGGCAATCAGCCAGTGTGAACATAGGGCAATAGCCAGTGGGCAGGCGGTTGTAACCACCATCTTCTCCTCCGCTTATAGGGAGGAGGCTGGCCATTGCCAAGACAGGCTATTTTTCCAATGCAGTAGAATCTGACGTAGCCTCAGCATAGATTAGCAATAGGCAGTGAACGTCGAAGCTCAGTGATTAAGTTCGGCCATACACACTTAGCCTGGCAATATGCTTTTAGGAATAGACATAGGGAGAAGAGCCGAGTGATTCGGACTCTAAGTGACCTTGGAACTTTTTACAGTTGGAGTAAAGTATCTTGGAAATGCAAGTGTCTTTGAAGTAGTTGTTGTATGAGTGTGTGCAGGAATAAAGAAAGTGTCTTGTGTGATGTTTGGCAATAGTCTTGCGTGCTAAAATAGATGTATTATCAGCCAAGAGGGCGATGAGCTTTGAGAGAAAGATTGTCGTAAAAGCAATGGTCAAAATCTGAGAAGGGCCATAGGCAAGTGAGAAGTTTCTTTGAGTCTGAAGTAGAAGGGAGAGGCTATTGTCAGTGAGTGAAGGCAAGGGCAATAGTCTGAATGTGGCCATGGTCAAGAAAGTGGGTCCTTCAAGTCCGAAGGGAGGACAAAGGGCTATAGACATTGAGCGTAAGTATCTGGGCAATAGCCGTAGGAAGCTACAGGGAGCATTGGCAATTAGGCGAGTGAAAGGTCGAGTCTGGGAAGAGACCAGCAGGGTAGAGACAGGATAAAGGCCATAGCCAGCAGAGAGAGAAGGAGAGGAGACAGAGAAGCACTACTAGAAAATCATGACCAAATCAACAAAAAATCAACAGATCTTTGTCGATCCGGGCACTGCAATGACCAATTTCACTGATTTTTGAATTTTTGTAAAAATCAACAGTTTACTGCCTACATTTTTGTTGATTAGAATAGTACAATGACCAAATCAACAAAATTTTAGTAAATGTGAAATCTTTTTTGAATCTTTTTGGGAATATTCTAGGATCTATTGGAATATTATAATTTTTTTAATTTTTTTTAATTTATGGACTTGTAAGTGTATGGGTATGGAAATAATTACGAATTCAAAGGTGTTTAAATATTATAAATATTATATTAGTTGATAGTTAATATTATATATGTATTAATATTAATATATTAATATATATAATATGTATATAATATATGTAACATATAATATATATATGTATATATATGTCTATATATATATATGTATGTATGTATGTGTATGTATGTATGTATATATGTATATATATAATATATGTTACATATATTATATACATATATGTAACATATATGTATACAATATATGTAACATGTATGTATATAATATATAATATATAAATATGTATACATTTACAGTAAATATATACAGTATATATTTACTGTAATTATATAAAGTATATATTTACTGTAATTATATACTGTATATATTTACTGTAAATATATACTGTATCTATTTACTGTAATTATATACTGTATATATTTACTGTAATTATATACTGTATATATTTACTGTAATTATATACTGTATATATTTACTGTAAGTATATACTGTATATATTTACTGTAAGTATATACTGTATATATTTACTGTAATTATATACTGTAATTATATACTGTATATATTTACTGTAAATATATACTGTATATATTTACTGTAAATATATACATCAAGTAGGTAGTAAAGAGAAATTAGTAGCCTTATTCTAGAAATGTTTAAAACACTCAGTTTATATCATGTGTGATGTGATGACCTAGTGGTTAAGGCACATGTGTGGGTATCACTAGGTGCAAGGTTCGATTCCTGTGGCCGACACCTTCGGCCTTGGCCTTGCCACCTATGTGAGTGGTAGGTAGTCTATACTTGTAGGTAAGGTATAGGTTGAGGGTTACTTGGGAGGGGTTAGGAATTGCATATCTGACATTTATTCATTTATTATTTTTTAATGTTATATATATATATATATAATAAGTTTTTTTTTTAAAAAAAATTTGTGACCATATCAACAGAAAAAATCAACAAAATTGTGTTACATCATGTCCAGGTCAACGCGTCCTAAGTAACAACCGCGACCAACGCCTTTCTGTTGATCCGGACGCAAAATTTTCTACTAGTGAAGGCAGGAAGTCCAAGAAAGACAATCGCCTGTGGTATTTGGCTATCGCCTACATGTAACCAGTGAGGCAATTAACAGGAGAAGGAGAGCAATAGTCTTCATGGCCGTTGAGAGAGGCGGAGTCGGAAGAGGAGAAGACTGGCTAGACTATAGGCTTTACAGGTGTGTCCCTGAGAGGGAAAGGGTACCGAGAGGCTAGCATGATAGACTATAGCCTGGGCATGGGTACTAGACATTACCTGGTGTGAAACCAATGCAGTGACTGCACATACAAGGATCTTTAACAGCAGACCAAGAGCTGCTACAGACATTACCGAGGGTGCATCCCTTCTAAGCTGGAAATAATCCTGAGCTTGGATCAAAGATTATCGCCTGATTTGTCGATGCATTGAATATATATATATATATATATATATATATATATAATCTTGTGTTGTTTGTGGTGATGAGTTGCCAGATAAGTGGCAGATGAAGAGGATGGTTACAGTTTTGAAAAGAATGGCCGAAAGACCGTAAGTTGAATTAAACAGGATTAATTTGAATTTATCGCAAAGTTCAAATTCTTGTTGTGAAAGATGTTATGGCATGCAAAAGACATTACCCCGGACTTCGGTCCTGACGAATTGCCAAGGACTACTTGCCAAGCTTTTGAGCTTCACGACGGACATATGTCGAAACCATAGAATGATAGAAAATTACCTTTTGATAGGACGGAGTCACTCACTACTGAGGAAGCACAAAAGAACCTTAAGAGTGGGAAAATAAATGGAATTAAGAAGTAATGAAGGAAGAAAGACCCTAATATGTTATTAAAATCCTTAATCCAATGTGACATTAACCCTTATAGACACTATCTCAGTCTTCCTGGAGACTTTGTTCCCTGGGTTTTGTTGTTTTAAAGTCATAGCAAAAACTTACTACACAACCGCATCAACATGTTTTCAATTAATATGCCCTCTATCTCAAAATGGCAGTGTTACATGTAGTCACCGCATCGATAAACTTACATAGAGAGCACAACATGTTACAGATTGTGGCGGAAACAAAAGACACATAGTTGTGTTTATGGGGCAATCATATGAGGCACCCTTTACATCCTGTAGTAGGTAAGCTGGAACTAGACACTACGGAGCTTTAACGACTCTTTACATGTGCTAGTATGTAACATGGAATGGGACACTACGGCGCCCAACTTGGCCTATAAACCTTAATCGGTCGCTGGTATGCCTTCAAGGGAGCAGGTGGGGGGGGCGTCACGACCGGAGGTGGGGTTGTGAGCTGCCGCACCACCTCTACATGTCGCCGCCTTAGTCGGGTTGTCTGCGCCGGCGATAACAACCTCTGAACGTGACTTGCAGGGGAGATGATAGCAGAAGGGGACCCTGGAATGTTGGCCACACGCTGGTCCTCAGCGCATCGCTCAGGAGTGGAAGGAGCCGTGAAGAAGTCATTGTCGCTCGAACTGTCTTCAGCGGGTCCAATGGCATCCGGGCACCTGGAAAGCCACTTCCAAACAGCTGTGCCAACCCGTACGACATCAAAACGCGTCATGCTGAGAGGGAGAAGGAGTTGGTGGAAATTGCTAATGCATTGCGTCTCCTAAACCTATGGACACAATGGGGAAGAGTGAAAGACTTCTGGGTGAAAACATGGAAGTGAAAGGCAGGTGGGGCCTTTATATATTCTAAACCCACATGTCATCCCACATGTGGGGCGCGCTATAACATGCGGACACTCTGTAACCTGACGACTTTAGGGCACATGGTTGACTATCATTGCCTATCTAGCGACGTTGTTCCAAAAAATCCTTCCTACGCTTCAGGGACATGTTACAGCCGTCTTCGTTGGGCAAGAAACGCAACTCTGGTTGGGATGGCTCTACTAACCCATGTTTGATTTGAGCTAGCAATGTCTGTTGTTTCCCCCGGACTACGTGGAAGTCAGCGAGGAGGTGTCGAAGCAGGAAAGTGTCACCTGTGGCCGCGTCCATGAACTCTGCTGCAAGGCGTCGGACATGTTTTTCCATGTCCTTGTCAGATGGTGTGAGGCGCTGGCTGCCACTAGCGCATTTTGGTGTAGGGGTGGGCTGTGGCGTTCCGGTATCGTAACAATCATCTGGGAAATGCACAATCGGATCCAACATGTTACCACGGCCGCCCTCGGTTGTGCCTGCAAGTGATCCACAGTAACGTGTAATGGTTCCCTCCGCAAGGTTGGGGTGTAGTATCATGAGCACTTTGATTTGGTGTTTGCAAATGTTTCCTTTCAGTGCCCACGCGCAGTCACAACAACCCCACTCACAGTTTGGGTTGTACACAGAGTACAACTTAGCTGGATTGGTTTTTGAGGTTACCAATGCTGGGCCGTCATCCGCAATGGGGAGAGTCACACAACTGTCTGGAATTTCTCTCGCTTTGAGCACGGCATTGATAACGAACTGCTCTTGTTTCAAGTTGGGGACGAAGCCGTGTTACTTCCTCATCGCCTAGTACCAATAGTGGGAGAGAATTTCCTCCGTTAACTCATATATCACCCAATCTAAACAACGTCCATGTGCTCTTCCTTTTGAGGCACGCAAGGTGGCCTTCAGGTTAGAGTGGTAGTTTTCTATTGCTGCGTTTATGTCTTGCCCCGCATATGGCAGGTTACGATGCCCCACAACCCACATAGGGATTTTGTCTGCCCATTGTTTGTTGAAGTACGCCCAAAAATTGTTGACAATGGGGAAACTATCCATAAGAGCATTCAATTGCCCAAGAGCCCAAGCCCCCATTTCATCTCCCTGGGGGCACTTTGTATCGTACATAATACGACCCAATCCCTTCAGCACACCGGCCCGGATAGCATGGTCTTTAATTTTTGCCACCGCTTGTTTCAACCATGCCCGACGAACATGCCATAGGCATAGAAATACTTTCACTCCGGGCCATACAGACTGCAACCCTCCAATCTCAGCCTGCGCACAATCTGTAATGAACGCATTTGACATCCAATCTCGTTGCACCGATGTCAACTTTGTGGCGAGCTCCCTCATCCACGGTTCAAAATCAGGTTGCTTGGAACTAGATGTAATGATGTACGTCACGGGCACTCCGTTTAGCCAATCATCGAAGACCATCAAGGTGTAAAGCGGAAACTACAACGACAAGGAAAAATAGCAACATTAGGACATGGGATATCATACATGTTACACATAACACATCTATAACATGTATTTCAGCAATGTACTTAGCTGTGACAGTCTATAATTTGATCAGTCATGGAGTATGATAGGAACTGACCTTGTTCTCATTAGTTGCAAACGTGGCATCAATGGAGACAGCTTTCTTGTGCCCGTGCTTGAGCATCATATCTTGTTGCCAGCATGTTTGGATGCCTATCGTGAATGGCATGTTGTCACGTGTAATAGCTTCGCGAACATGTACACCGGACTCTTTGTAGTAGAACACCAGATGGGGATGTTCTTGCAATCACATGCGCACAGATTTCGCATCATTGTTGTCACGTTTGTAGGTCTCTATTGCTAGGCGGCCAGCCATGTTACGGATGTCTTGGATACAAATGAAGAGGTCTCGAGTGAGCTCCTCCCCTCTTTCACACACTTCCAGAAATCGTTTCCTATGTTTTGCCATTATCTGCGGGATAGACAAATCCAACCGCAAATGCTCCATGATGAATTCCTGAACATGCGGTGACAAATGGCTTGAGAATCTGCTCTTATGGCCAGTCTTTGTGGCACCATGGCAGAAATGCCCTTTCAAGTTGACATGCTGCATCTGGTGGTATGTTATTTCTGCAATTGATGGCTCAAGGTATAATCGCTTCACAAAAAAACCGCATTGGCACCCCCTTCGTTGGCCAAATCCTCGCATCCGAACGGATGTGCAAGGACCTGAGTGACCCTTTCCATTTGGAACGTATTTCCCCTTGGAGTCGAGTTTTCGTTTCTTGTGGTACATATCCTTTGTAACCACTGGTATGTGTGAGGCATTGTCATTTGGTCCATATTGGCAGTGATACCTAGGGAGAAAAACAAGTGGTGTACGGGAGGTCATTAAACCCAGGCACAAACATGTAAGAGTGTTGTAACATCCCGACATGCATGATGGAATTCAAGTCGCATGTTACAAACACACCTGAAGATCGCAGAGTAGATGTTCCAACGAGGGAACGTCAATTTCCCCTGTTTGTTTGTTGGAGTGCCCTGGCAAACAAATTTGCAAGGACCATCGGTGCGAGCCTCCTCACCTTTCACAAAATCCTAGACTCTTGCCCAGGGTATGTATGCAACGGAGACTGGCACGTGAGTCGTGGAATCAGTCCCCTTTCCTTTCAGCCGGATCTGCTTTGCCCACGTCAGATCAGTGTGCATGAAGGTTCCCGCTTCAGGTGTCTGAACCAAACCGCGGACCCGCTCAAACTCCCCTTTGTGTGCCTCCAGGTATGTAGATTCGTACGTAGGGTCCACGCCCAATGGCATGCGATGGGCTTGTTGAGTGCCATGGTTTCCGACATGGACATCTAGTCCAGAACTATGCAATTCAATGGAGGAGTTCAGGACGACGCCAACAACAGAGGATCCCATTTACGTTGTGGTCGCAGTATGGCGGGTTGAGGTGATATACCTACAAGCAATGAGGAGCATGGTGAACATAACGCGTTTTGCACAAGGTAGTGAATGCACCTGGGTGTAACATAACTACCATAATTGCAAAATTCAAGAAGGCTATACATCCACAGCACGGCAATAATTTTGACAAGATACAGAGCACGTGGTGTTAGAGCATCATTGTTATAGTCGCAAGAGTTTCAGAGGAGAGAGGGGACTCTGGCTGCAAAGAAGACTAAGCAGTAATTGAGGTGGTTACAGTGAAGCAAAAGTGATGTCAGATTGCAGATCTGATGAAGAATATGGAAAGTTGCATCAGTGAAGGCGAAGAGAGGACTAAGCAGTAATTGAGGTGGTTACAGTGAAGCAAAAGTGATGTCTGATTGCAGATCTGATGAGGAATATGGAAAGTTGCATCAGTGAGGGCGAAGAGAGGACTAAGCAATAATTGAGGTGGTTTAAGTGAAGCAAAAGTGATGTCTGATTGCAGATCTGATGAGGAATATGGAAAGTTGCATCAGTGAGGACGAAGAGAGGACTAAGCAGTAATTGAGGTGGTTTAAGTGAAGCAAAAGTGATGTCTGATTGCAGATCTGATGAGGAATATGGAAAGTCGCATCAGTGAGGGCGAAGAGAGGACTAAGCAGTAATTGAGGTGGTTTAAGTGAAGCAAAAGTGATGTCTGATTGCAGATCTGATGAGGAATATGGAAAGTTGCATCAGTGAGGACGAAGAGAGGACTAAGCAGTAATTGAGGTGGTTTAAGTGAAGCAAAAGTGATGTCTGATTGCAGATCTGATGAGGAATATGGAAAGTCGCATCAGTGAGGGCGAAGAGAGGACTAAGCAGTAATTGAGGTGGTTACAGTGAAGCAAAAGTGATGTCTGATTGCAGATCTGATGAGGAATATGGAAAGTTGCATCAGTGAGGGCGATTGTGACCACCATGTGCGAATTGGGCGCTCGGCTTGATGGTTTTGGACGTTTACCTTCACAACATCATTGATGGCTTCGCATCACTACATGCAAAACACCCCACCAGAACCTTAAACCAGACTGTTTAGTTCCAGCATATGTTACGATCAATCTGAATCACAAGAGCAAAGAAACCCTCAAAAAAAATGTTGAATGATGAGATCTTGTGTGTATTCGTTGTCTGCATCATTGCTGAGATCGCAACACTTCGCCTAACTCACTCCACTGCAGCAACAATCTGGAGTCTCCAGGGAATCAGCAGCATCCACAATCATCAAGAGTGGCTGCGTGGATGTTTGAAAAAACGCAGTCCCCGAGGGCGGTAGCGATGGCCGCATGCATGGATGGGTGGGTGAAGGCCATGCCATATGGAGCCCAATGGCATGGCGGGCGATCTGAGGGTCGGCCGTTACAGTGCGACAGCGTGGCCGGGATGACAGGCTGGCGGTGGTAGGCTCGCTCGGGAGCCAGCGTGGCAGCTGGGGTTGCCGGGAGTTGCTCCAGACCGGCCCGGGTGGGGCGACCCACTTACCGAGGTCTATTGCAGCTCTGCCATGCCTCAGTAAGTGGGATGGAGTTAAGAGATGTGGGTTTGGTAATGTTAGGGCTCTCCCTCCTCTTCGTTCTTTGAGCCATCAACTCTTAATTAAAACTTCAAGACCCCCCCCCCACCCTCAACTGTTTCGTCAGTCCAAGTTTGGGACTTTGATTTCCATTGCAGGAGTCACATAACTTCCAAGCTACAAAACAGTCACCGGAAATCTGCACGAAAAAATTCTGAAGGTGGGTGGGATACAGTCCACCCTCTATAAATGTTAGGTTCTGGAGTAAAATTTTCCTAACATTTATAGTGAGTTAACATTGTAATAGTTATGAAGGAAGCTTTTTGTATGCTTAACAAATATAAATTCATTACAATTATGAAGGGAGAGTTTTGCAAAATTATCATATATAAAATATGTGTATCAAATCAGCCTTTTATTTCTATGAAACAAAATAAGAATCAATATAGTCCAGATGAATAATTTGATCACAAAAGTCAAATTTGATGGTTTTTGCCACTTTGAAAGGTTGTGAGTCAATGTAATGGATGTCATCACACAATACTGGATGTATTTCGTAGGTTAACATTTATAAGTGGCAGCTTAACAAAGAGGGGAGTAAATTATTGTTAACATTTAACATAGTTAACATTCTAGTTAGCAATATGAGGGGAGTACGATTTTGTTAACAAATATAATGAGTTAACATTTATAAGTGTAACATTTATCGAGGGTGGATTGTAGTGTGTTTTTCTTCTTCCAATTAGACTAAATATCTTCTCCTGCAGTATTAGCTGAACTTGAAGATGTTCATCACCTACACCGTTTATGGTAATTAGTGTCACATACAATGTTTGCGAAGGGCCCAATCTAGATGCCTAGAGGTCTCAAAGTGTTATGTATGTTTATTGTTAATATGATGTTATTTGTCAACATAGGTAACTTTTGTAAGTGAAGAAACATTTGTTATAATATTATGACATATAGCGTAGCACATTGGGATATTTGAGATGATAGTTTTGCGTTTTAGCATGCAAGAAGAATTAAATCTTACGTGTCATTTGTGTACACTTTAGTCAACTTGTAAATCATTGTGTAACATGTCCATACACCACCTCATAACATTATTGAACATATTCATGATAATAATAAGCACACTTGAACGCCAAGTGTCATGAGGTGACATTGATGATGAAGTTATTGACCACTCATGTAACCCAAGGTAGGGGGTGCTAAAACCAACACCTATAAATGCCTCCCAATTGCCAACACTCTACGACCTTGAACCGTACCCAGCGGTGTAGGAGTGTCTGGGCCCACGGAGTGACAATTTTAGGTGCCATTTGTGGTGCCACCTCATAACGGCCTCCAGGACCTCCATGTAGGGTGGGTAACGGGCTCCACTCTATCTCGGGTTGGTCCAAGGTGGGAATAGGGTGGCTTGTCAATGACTATTCTAGTCATTCTATTCACAACACCAAAGAGGTAGGCCCACAAAGCACAAAAGGGTCATTTCCCGGGATGCAAGGGGGTCAGTTCATGGGATGCAAGCGAACCACGAGGGATCATGGAGGTAGCCGTGTGGCTTTGCGTACCATTACTACTTGGGCTTTGATGTAGTTTGGGTTTAGTACCCAACTATGTTGTGTTGGTTCTAGGCAATGAAGGTGGGGGTCCTCATCATATGCGAGGTTGCCATACACGGGGCCTATGGATTGGTTTAAGGAAACTAGTAGTTTTGACTTTGTATATTCATCGAATATTCAATTGAGACTATTTTTTTTTCTTTCTTGATACCTATATTTGGCCCAAAGGCTAATATGAATATATATTTTATATATTAACCACATAGCCATATGTATGTGCAATAGCTTAAAGTGTTGGTTTAAGCACTCTCTACCTTAACATAAACCTCAAATTTGGGTAAGTGATACTATTGCATATGTGACACGTAATACCATAAACGGTGTGGTAGGATTGCCCATCCTCAATGACAGGCCTTTTGAGCCAGAATTGACTCAAAGAGCCAAACTGCCTATTTCCACAACTATAAATTAGATGGGGCTGGGCCCATGGTCCTAGTAAAGTCCTACTCAATGGGGTTGCACAACTTTATCGCATGCAACAAAAGCCACTCCAACATTTCTTTTCCCCTTCCTATTGGGTTTCCACACAACAAAGTATGCCAAACTTTTTACTCAAAACTATTTTTATAAAAATTAGAATTCGTGTGCAAATGAGCCCAGTTGTTTCAAAGTGCTCAAGACAACTCAATTGTTTACGCATGCTATGTTTGCCAGGTTCCATTCAACTATGTAGTTGCAATAAACAACCAATGATCTTGCGTTGTGGTAAAGTCAATGGTTCCTTTAAGTACACTTCACATTTGTATTTGAGAAAGTTCTTGAGATGGAGGTAATCTAGTTTCTCCCCTAGGCGATGGAAAAGCCTCCTTGAGATCATCAAATATGAATTTTGATGGTGTTTGGTTGTCATGGGTTTCCCATTGAGATAAACCCCACAGTGCCTTCACATGGTTGTCAATTTGTGCCAGGGGTCGAATCCTTGTTTGGCAAGGTGTTGGGAAAGTGAGGTTGCTTGATTGACTTACCAAGAGTAGGAGGGCACGCCGTTGTTGAAAACTTATAGTTAGCTTAAGCGTATACAGTTCCATGGGAATATCTCCAACTTCGGCCAACAAAATATGGTAGGATGTCAAAGAACGCACTTTAATATATCATATGTATTTTCATGCCCTTCTCAAAACCTTTCAATGAGAGTTTTTTTGAGTCACCTCCCCAAATCTCAAAGTCACATGTTAAAAAGTTAGAAGCACCAAAGCCTTGGATAGATGGGATTTGTGTTCCTAACATGTGACTCCAACTTCTGCTTCTTCCTTGAGATGGTCATCAAGGCTTTCAAACCTGTAATTCATTACATTTTACTTGATGGCTCAAAGTAACCATGTGAAAAGAAATCAATCCCGAGGTATTTATTTTCATGGGTTATCTCAATTTCGATCCTTGCCTGGGTAAAATGCCTTTTGGTTGAATTTATTTTTTTGATGTGGTCAAAGATCATGATTTTGGTCGTAGATGCATTGACAACAAGGCTAAAGGAAGTGTAAAACTCATATAACTTAGAATTCTTTGTGAGCATGCTCATGGTTTAAAGAACATGACAACATTGTTAGAGTAGAAAAGATGACAATCATACTAGAGAAACAAGTGAAATTTTCACATAGTTTATTTACCCCATTAAGGATCACAAAGTCAAAGAATGACAATTATTATGCTCCAAATCGATTGAAAGCATTGTAATGGCCATTGTCTTCATACTCTCTCAGCCATAGTAGTCAAGAACCTCTAGCAAGTTGATGCCATCGATATCAAGATGGAAGTCTTGTCCTTGGTTTGAACTACATTGAGTTTTCCAATCGACCCCTAATGTCCTATGTGATTAGGCTTCTTGAGTGAAAATTTTATTAACTTTCTAATTTGTCTTCTCTATAAACTTCATCATCATCATTATTATTGTATTATGTTGCATGGTAAATGAGCTATGTTTCCCTTTTAAGTATTATTAAAGACCGATATGGCTGAGAGATTTTGAAGATAATGTCCTATGCGACCATAATTTGGTCGTGAACAATTTGCGTTGATCCCTTTGACACTACTTCGGATGGTTTCTAGATTGTTTCAACTACTCTTCTTGTTCATGTTTAGGTCTGCTATGCCTTGTGGCGTGGATTATTTGATTCACCAAAGTTAGCTATTTTGGATTAATTCAAATATGGGAGTGTGTTCTCAGCTAGTTTATAATGGAACCGCTCCACAAATGCATGCTTAACATTTGTCACCTCCACGGTTTAGGGATAGCATATCTTTAACATGTTTTTTGTTGACCCCTATGTGCAAATGATTCCCAATTGAGCCAAAAATATGCATGACACTCAAACAAAGCATATGCTAAACATCTATAGCTGAAATTTTTAGTTGGACATGTGTTGGTGGGAGTAATAAATACATACGGAAGGTGTGTAGTTGTGACACCGCTGCCTCATTGCCCAAAAATCACAAAATAATGGTTTCAAGATTTGTGAGCTGATTTGAGTAGGTATCTTGCCCTTCTTTTGAAGGAGGGTAGCATTTTGTCATTTGGAAATGATTTCAATGGTGGCCGATCAAAAACTAACCCTAATTCAATTTATAAATTATCACCCCTCAAGACCACAATTGGCATTCCAATTATAAACTCCTACATCATGGAACTTCAATGTTTTGAATTTAGACTATGAGCAACCACCTCTAACCTACAAACATCTATACATTTGGATTTGTCAAAAAGAAATTATAGATCTTCAACTAAAGTCATTAAATTTGAGGTCACATTTTCTAGGGAGTTTGAAAGAAATTGGACACGGGAAGTTAGGGGTTAAACAAGAACTATTGCAAAATAAGTTGCAGTTTCACTTATTTTCAACAATCACTATGAAATGCAAAAATAAAAATAAAATAAAATAAAAATGATGTTGTTTGTTATTCAATGTGGACCACTCTAAATTCTGCTTCCGTCAAGAATAGTCAACTTTTCCTCTTGTGAATGAAAATTGGGGGCCTCATGGTTCGTAATTCAAGGATATGCATGGGTTACCATGACAAGTGTCTAATTTGTAGATTTACTATTGAGGATTTTTTAACCCTTAGATGTCACACCCTTATATTCGTTAATTTGAGACTTTCTCTTGTCTCAAATTAATATATGGACCACAACAACATGGTCTAATGTTTGGGTCGTCCTACCTGGATCATTTTGATATGAGTTCTTAATTGGGTTCTTGATATGAACACCCGCTTCAAAGTATTTGCATCTTACAACATTCTCCAATATATGTGTGATTTTATCCATGTTCTTATATTTGTAACTGTCTCAAAATACCAAAAAAATCCCAAATTAACGAATATAGTGATACATGAACATTTTGTCCAAAAGAATGTTTTTGGAACAATGGATGGAGATGCAAAGCATCATTTTTGGGCTTAGCCGGTGTTTGGTTTTTACTGGTTGAATGTAATGGAATTACAAAACCTTCGAGAATTATACATATGCTTATATAATCACATGTTTTTATTTGCAATAGTCACTTCTCAAATATTAAAAAAGTTGCAAGTAGGCGTTTACAGAATGACTTGGACCATAGCATGTCCAAAATACGATTCAAATTCATCACACGTTTGTAATTCATGGGAACTCAAGTCAAATCGCAAATGAATGAAACTTGACACACGGAAATAGATCATCATTACGTACATCATATACCGAATTTACTCATAATTTTCTTACATTAATATCATTTTACATAAGAATTAGCATCACTCTATATATGGGTCATTTACAGGTAGCCATTACCTAGCTACCCTTCTATTTTGATACATGCATGTGCTCATAATACCCAACTTAAAATTAAGCCATAGTTACGGGGGAACATTAAACCTCCCCCCTACAAGCTTTGCGGGGGAGGTGGATACAGGCAGCGGCAGGCCCCGCCCACCCCGAAATAAATCGAGATTCTCACGACCCGACCCGAAAACTTCTGCCCGTCCCACCCAACCTCGAAAAAACCAATGCCCTTGCATTTTTTTAAGGCCATTTATCCACAAATCCCATATTCAGTGCATTTCACTTTCAAGGTCCAAAATCCAATATATATGTATGTGTGTACTTCTTCCGCTTAAAAAAGAAGCAATTGACTGAGATTTCATTATGGAAGTGAAAGTGTCAATAAAACACGTAATTCACTCGGAAGTCAAAAACATTACAATATCCTCATTAGCATTGATGTTATGACTTTGGGACTTAGCATTGGACGTTATGTAATTGTGATTCTATAACGCATTGCTTTAACTCAAAACCTAAAGCTCGAAAATGCTTTGAACATGGAGTTTCAAAATGCCTACATTTGAGGACCCCCTATGTGGGGATGTGATCTTTAGATTGATGTCGTCATGTCTTCTTCACAAAAAAAAATTGCCTTCTACAATTGGCAACCTCACGGGTAGATCACTCTAAGGCATTTTTGTGCACCACGTGCGGCTGGGAGTTTTTTGTTTTGGGGCTATTTACCTTCAAGGGCTAAATTAAAGCCTCCCTATAATTACTTAAATTTCAAAAATGGCCCATTTGTTTGCACCCTTTCATTACTTATATTGTCCAAGTCACTGCAATTTTTTGTACTCTATATTTCTTTTAAGTAATTTTGGACAGACGGAAATCCCAATTATCATCCATCCCCGTGAGTCCTAAACCCATTTACATACCATACTAAACATACCTTCTAGGATCCTTATCTTCAGCCCCTATATTAATTTTACAAAAATAATAATGGCCCACGTTTTATGTCCATCTAACTTACTTATAATGGGATTGTCTACATTTAATGGCCCCTTCATTATTTGGAATTCCTTTATAATTTTTATTTCAAATGATTTTAATCCTCTCTATATTATGCCACATGTCGTTTTAAAATGCACTAAGTGATCTACCCGTGGGCAATCTTCAATTTATACCCCGGGAATTCACAATCCGTAGGGGTTCACTAACTGTCTTCACTCAAGGGGTTTTTCATGGGGGGCTAAACTATGTTGGCCTACTGAAGGAATATTCTACACTTTTAATGATCAGAACATATTTCAATAATTTCTTTTGACACATGTGCTAAGGTACTTTATAGCCTCCTCAAACATTATAGGTATACATTGTTGAGTGCCTATAATTAAACTAATATGTTTTAAGTTCTACCTCCAATGAATTATATAGTGACCCTATGTTTTGACGACAATGATTTCATAATTTGCAATCACAATGCCTTCCCTATATAGTTCATAGCATGTGAACAATGTGGGTTACTAAGGTAGATGGGTCTTAAGCGGCTTGTTTTCTTAATCGGGCCCTTATATTTGACTGGTATGTAGTTCAATGAGGATCAAAGAGCAAACATCATGAAGTCACATGTTTCAAAGAGATTGAAACTACTTCGTCAAATACTAATGACTACTCTACACTCAATAATGAACGCGATTGGGAGGGCTTATGTATCTAACCAACAAACATGCATTTATGATAAGTACAACTAAATTAAGGGAGGTTTAATTTCCAGTCCGGTTTGTGCATATGTTTCACAGTATATTTATTGATATATAACACGAGTATTATTGTGAAAATCTAATTGGTAGAAGTTGGAGAACATGAAAAACGAACCAAATTACACCCAAATAAGATAGAGGGAGCTAAAACCAACATCCCATTCAAAACCAACACCTATAAACACCTCCCATTTGCCAACACTCTACGACCTTGAACCGTACCCGGTGGTGTAGGAGTGTCTGGGCCCACGGAGTGACAATTTTAGGTGCCATTTGTAATGCCACCTCATAGCGGTCTCCAGGACCTCCATGTAGGGTAGGTAACGGGCTCCACTCTATCTCGGGTTGGTCCAAGGTGGGAATAGGGTGGCTTGTCAATGCCTATTCTAGCCATTCTATTCACAACGCCAAGGAGGTAGGCCCACAAAGCACAAATGGGTCATTTCCCGGGATGCAAGGGGGTCGGTTCCCGGGATGCAAGCTGATGGTTTGCAAGCGAACCGGGAGGGGTCATGGAGGTAACCGTGTGGCTTTGCATACCATTACTACTTGGGCTTTGATGTAGCTTGGGTCTAGTACCCAACTACGTTGTGTTAGTTCTAGGCAATAAAAGTGGGGGTCCTCATCATATGTGAGGTTGCCATACACGGGGCCTATGGATTGGTTTAAGGAAGCTAGTAGTTTTGACTTTGAATATTTATCAAATGTTCAATTGAGACTAAAAATATTTTTTCTTTCTTGATACCCATGTTTGGCCCAAAGGCTAATATGAACATATATATTATATATCGACCACATAGCCATATGTATGTGCAATAGCTTAAAGTGTTGGTTTAAGCACCCTCTACCTTACCTTAAGTGAAGTACATTTGAGCCTTTAGGGATAAAGCAATGTGCTTAATGGATTGCAAAAATCCTAGGAAGATTTGAAGGATTCTTGAAGATTTTTGGAGGAGCTAAAATTGTAAGGCGTAAAGAGTCCATTGGAGGGAAGCTACATCATGGGAGTTGCCTCAAGCTAGAGAATCACAAGTAGATTTTGTGCTACCAATTTGCCATGGGGTCATGCTTAGAGGTGTTGTTTTTTGACATATTCAGCGTGCTACATCACAATGTCTTGTTGATCATGCAATTTTATCATGTTAAAACAATCTTGTATTGAAACAACATCATGTAAAATTGATTCATTTCTCATTAATTCCATTTTTATTTTTATTTTTTCATATAGTACATGTTCACATTATACTACCACTTAGAGGAGATTTGTATGTAAGAATATTATATTTGTTTATAGTACAATAACATTTCGCCATCGCTAGGTGTGATTGTAATATAAACATTACAAAAAATTTGTATCCTAACAATTATGTACTGAAATATTTTCATGGATGATTGAAATTTGGATGGAAAAACACTTAGTAAGTGACAACAGTTGCAACATTGTAAATCTATAATGGTCAATGTTCTTACAAGGAATGACAACACAATGCTAGGTTTACATCTAGTATTAGTGACACTACGTGGGCAATTTGCAATTTGGTATTGATCAAGAGAAATAGAATTGGTGACACTAAATACAACGCTTAGTGTAGTAGATGCTAGCACATAAAATGTGGATTGTCAACATCTCTCACACTTTCACTCTCAATTTGAGATGTGCACGGTGGAAGGAAAAAAGGGGTGCTCTTCATAATGAAAAATTAACAAGCTTGGTTGACTAAATGATGTTAATATGCATCATGCAAACCACCTAACTTCACCTTTGGAAGATTCATTTGGATGCCTAAAATCTATCCAAGTAGTGACAAAGAACCAATGGCAACAACCGGTAGATCCTCGTAGTGATATTAGGTGATGGGAAAATAGATGTAGGTCAATGAGAATTTGAGGAATAAATCAAAATCCAAAACCAAATCTTGAAGTCACCCAACTATTCCCTTTGAAATATTTAGAAAAAGAAAGATCCAAAAACATTTTGGGGGCGACAACTCAAACACATACACAATATCTTTGATACCTACAATCACTACAAAATCTGCGATTCCTTACCACTATGTCTCTTTCATTGCATGGTTGTATGATCTACTTCAATGATAGTCTATTTTCAGTTCATGCTCATAGATTTCAAACCCGTTTAACCAAGAAGAGAACAAGTGGTAAGGAATTCCAATTCATGCGGTGATTGGTAGGTCTCATCCCCCCTTTGGCCTCCATCCATATTGCTCCACTACAGTTTGCCCTCCACAAGTGTTACCCCCATAAGTGTTAACATTTTAATATCAAGATATTTTTTTAGAAAAAAAATTATCTTGTAATAGAAATGGTAGCACGTACGGGGGTACCACCTATAAAGACAGCTTGTACAATCCGTCATGGTATCTAGTATCATTTAGTATTTGGAGATTCGCATTGTTATATTTATTTACAGTTAATGTCTCTTTCAATGGACAGTTGTATGATCTACTACAATAATAGCCTGCTTTCAATTCATGTCCATAGATTTCAAACCCATTTAACAAAAGAGAACAAGTGGTAAAGAATTCCAATTCCCGCAATGGATGGTAGGTCTCATCCCCCCCTTTGGCCTCCATCCATCTATATTGCTTCACTATAGTTTGCCCTCTACAAGTGTTACCCCCATAAGTGTTACCGTTTCTATTCCAAGATACCAAAAAAGTCCAAAGATTTATCTTGTTATAGAAATGGTAACGCTCATGAGGGTAACCCCTATAAAAACAACTCGTACAACATGTCATGGTATCTAGTACCATTTAGTATTTGGAGGTTCGCGGCACTATACTTGTTTATAGGTAATGTTATGAAGTGAAGAGGTTTGATGTCTTATAATATCCAAAGAACCCATTTTGACCTTTGTTGGTAGTGAATAAGATCTCTCGTAAAGTTACAATAAGTGACATTCATCTACCACGTCGAATGGTGAACTTTTTCCGGGTTCTAATATAGAAGTAAGTAGGTGGTTTCTATACTTTTTTATAGGTAAAAATGTTATGAAGTGAAAAGGGTTGATGTCTTATAATATCCAAAGAACCCATTTTGACCTTTGTTGGTAGTGAATAAGATCTCTCGTAAAGTTACAGTAAGCGGCATTCATCTACCACGTTGAATGGTGAACTTTTTGCGGGTTCTAATATAGAAGTAAATGGGTGGTTGCTATACTTGTTTATGGGTAAAAATGTTATGAAGTGAAAAGGGTTGATGTGTTATAATATCCAAAGAACCCATTTTGACCTTTGTTGGTAGTGAACAAGATCTCTCGTAAAGTTACAGTAAGTGACACTCATCTACCACGTCGAATGGTGAACCTTTTGCGGGTTCTAATATAAAAGTAAGTAGGTGGTAAATGGTGTGAACTTTGGGCCCCACATTCTCATGAAACGATGCTTGAAGGAGCCATGCAGGAATAGATACTTTCGTCACGTGGTTTATGAGTGGGGAATGAATGAAAGTCCGTTTATTGTATACATGGGCCGGGGACCGGAGTGGCCGAAATTAGTGTGGAGCTCGGCGGTGTTTTGACCTAACTTGTAGGACAATGGCAGTTGTTGATGACGGTGTGTGACAGTCTGGTGAAAACCCATTAAACCATCAAGTGGACTTCAATTTAGAAGGGGATTCTACTGCTCATTGTGATAGACTGTGGGTGCCAGTCTGGTGAAAACCCCATTAAACCGTCAAGTGGATTTGAATTTAGATGGGTATTCTACTACTGCTCATAGCTACACTAAATAGGTAGATTAGTGTTGGAAACACTAATAGTCGACGAAAACGCTAAATGTAAATTGTCTCTATAGTGTTAGAACACTAAATGTCAACTCTAACACTATTTGTACCAAGTAGTAACTTTAAATATTTACATGAGCGCATTTAGTGTTAGATCATATAGGTCTCCATACCTAACTTCAAGACTTGCACATATACCACTCAAATATACATGTGAGCTCCTAAATTCATATGAGCTCCTAAATTTTGATTTGGATTTGCTAACCATCTCGTACTAACCTACTTGTTTCATATCATGCCATAAGTAGGCTAGTTTGAAAATTAACCATTTAAGACCCATCTACATTAACGGGTACGAGTTCCCATCAATTCCGGGACAAGTTATTTAGTAAGTAGAGTAAGGCTAACCGACTAGTCATTTAGTAAGTAGAGTAAGGCTAACCAACTAGTTATTTAGTAAGTAGAGTAAGGCTAACCAACTAGTTATATAATAAGTAGGCCTAGCCACTAGGCCCGACACCACCCTAAATCCGGCCTCCCCAAAAAAGACATGAGGCCCACGGCCCCACCCGCCTTGGTGGCAAGCACCACCCTTGGCCCCCACCCCACCGCCACCTAGGATCATTGAGGCCCTTGGATGGGCCTTGGTGGATCAACGGTCCGGATGCACCATGAAGAATCTCATATATAGCGCCTCAGTGACACGGCAACCGAACCGGCAAAAAGGTGTGAATCTAGTCAAAAAAGGTGTGGAAATAGCGATCCCCTATTTGTATCATTTATTTTTTTTGGAAAAAATTATCAAGCAATTTGTTGTTTTTAGAATCCGTCCAAAGTGAATTTGACACATCCAAAAACCGGTTCATTTTCTAAGAACCTGTCCACTGGAAATGTTTTTTTTTTATGAACATGTCCCTGGACATGTTAGGGACCTTGTGAAAAATCACCACAGGCCGTGGGCACTCAAAGGGTACCCTGCTAGCATTGCTACTTATGTTATCCATAGTGACATAAAATACCATATGACACTCAATACCACATTTGATGTAGTTATCATGGAAGGATATGTTAAGTGGTGGTGGTCTTAGAAACCAAACTGACAAGTGGATTTCAATTTTGGGCCAATGGGGACGATGGCGGAAGATGAGGCGGAGCCAGGGCTACCTTGAGATATGTGGTTTAACATATTTGCATGGTGTTTAGTGTAGATCCACATGATGGTAATGTAGCGCAAGAAGATCAAGGGGTTTTTTAAGCACAAGTATACAAAATCCATATTATAGGTACATATAACATTCAAATTGGGCAAGGCTTTGATTGAAGAGCTCAAATCGGCAAGGTGGATGTGAGGGAAGGAATAGCAAATACAAAGAAATAGTGAAGGTCACAAGATGAAAACGTTTGTAGCGGAGGTTCGGTATGGCAATGGACCAAGATTCGGTCTGATGTTGGAGGAGAGGGGTGGATGGATCGCAGGAGAAGCACAAAAACTTGATGTGAAAATGACGGACGCAGTGATCGAGGGGATGGCAGAGGCCAACAACTAGGATCAAGAGATGTGTTGAATCATTTTAAAGAACAATATGGTGAGATCCTTCCATCAAACCTAGCTAGAAATGATTTTTTGTGGTTTCTGGGTGAGAAAAGATGCCGTCACATTCAAGGTTAACTCTCAAAAAATTGATTAAGCACATTGCTTTATTTAAAGACCAACTTTTGATAGCTAAATTCGTTGGCCTAAGCCCCTTCTTCAAGATCCGAAGTTGTGAGCCCAAACCCTAAATTAGGAGTTAAGGGGTAGCTCGTTGACATTGTGTAGAAATGTGGAGAAAATAGTTTTTTTCCTCATGGGGGATGACAAAGAGGCATTACATAATGCTCTAATGATGTCCCCCTTCAATCTAAATGAGGTATATGCATGCTCCAAAGCAGGTTACAAAGATTTAACCTTGATAACTCCAACAATCTCGCCTTCCCTACGTGGGTTGCATTTAGGATGCTATCATTTGAACACCATGATCAAGCGCTTGCCATTGCTAAAACATTGGGAGAGGTCATCAACATCGATATGGAAAACGAAACATCCCCTGATCCAAGATTTTGCACCAACCTTATGGTTAACAATGGGTGGGTAACAAAATTAAATCTAGAATGCAAGGATGGGATCTCACCACCCCAGAAGGTGTTGGTGGACTACGATAGACTACCAATTAGATGAAGAGCATGCCACAACTAGAAGACAAAGTTAGTGAATGTGAGGAAATTTAGACAAAATCAAAGAGGGGGGCAAAAAAGCCACCACAAACATATCCTACACGACAACAAGTGAAAGATAAGGGCTTGACAATAGATCAGGATGGTTTTCAACATGTGAGAAATCGAAGAGGCATAAGAAGAAATATCTTCAATGAGGTGGATGATGAGCCGAGAAAACATGCGATGGAGCAAAGGGAGGCAACCAAGAAGTCAAAGAGGCGTTCCCATCTCTGGAACCAAAATGTGAACGAGGAACCAGAAGATAGGCGAGAGACGCAGCAAGGCCGAGGCAAGCCGAGTAAGTCAGCTAGCACCCCCAAGGTCGGCTCGGGGATCGCGGCAATCACAGTGCAAGCCAGTAGGGAAAGAAATGCAAGGACCCTAGAATCACAGATGTGACCACCAAACGGAGACAACTAATAGCAATAGGGTTTGTAGTAGAAGCAAAACATGCAAGCAAAGTCAGATCAAAAGGGAACCTTGGGATCGCAACTGCGACGAATAAAAAGAGGAATCAAACGGTTATGGGGAATGCAACAAAAACAATGCATGTAGGCTAGGACATAAGTGAAAAGGACCCTGGAATCAAAATCATGGAAGGACAACAATTAACAGCAACTGAGGCAAGTGGAAGAGGTAAAGCAAGGGCATTCCAAGAAAAACAACCCTCCACAAAGGGGGAGAGGAAGCAATTGAGGCCACAGTAGGGAGCGACGACAACGGAAGACCAATACTACATGAATCACTTAACAAAAACCAAATGCAATGGTCGCCAACGAAACTCGCTGGCCAAAAACGAGGGCCGGAGGAAGTGCCGCTAGCGGAAGCTGTAGAGGAAGAAGAAGCAGAGTTCAAAAAAAAAAAAGCAGTCGATACAGAGATGACACAACCAAAACAAGAAACAGCGCTAGCAGTATTGAAGTCTGGAGAGACGAAGGACAAAGAAGACTAGGAGAGAACATCCAAGGCTCAGATAAGGCGGCAAAAAAATCGATGGACGGTGCGGGCTGTGGCACGAACAATGACCACAAGGCTAGCTGAGCAAAGGAGTGGCATGGGGATCAAAAAGGAGGCAAGGACTCTAGTGAAGGTGAGCTACGAGGTTGCCAAGAGGGGGCTGGCGGAGGTCAGGAGCAAGGAAAGGAGAGGGGAGCAACAACCTCTGTAGGGGTGAAGAAGGCGAAAGAGTCACAAGAAGCATGCAGGGGCCAGGCATCGAGAGGAACATTGGTCTTGAAGATGTCAGTTGGGCCAAGGCCACAGAGGGTCGGAACAGCTAGTCATTTCCTTGAAGGGGCACCGGAGCAGGAAGGTGCTCTGCACTGGATTCCCAATAGGGCATACCCCAGAAAGGGAAGCAATGAAAAAGATGGGAGGGGGGAAACAAGTCAAAAGGGTTAAAAATTTAAAGAAACAATTTACTCTAGGTTTGGGAATAAATCCCAAAGAATTGATAAGCAAGGGGAGGTAGCACCCGATTTTGAGATGGCGAGCAAAGAGGACTATGGCCAACAATCAGACATAACTTTTGCAAAATGATTCTCGAGGGGATTGACAGTGGGGCACTTCATGAGGGAATTACCCAGGGTCTTATTTGTTTGATTTCCAAGAAGGAGGACCCAAAGGACCTTAACTATTGTTGGCCAATTACTCTCCTAACGTTGATTTACAAAATGTATGCTAGAACCTTGCGCCTTAATTTCCAACCTTTGCTAAGTGATGTCATTGGCCCGGAGCAAGCTGCATTTTTACCTTTACGGTTTGGATAACATTGTATAGACCCAAGAAACCCTCCACTGGCCTAAGGCGTCTAGACAACTCACAATGTTCTTAAAACTAGATTTCTCAAGGGCATATGACAAAGTTTCTTGAAGGTTTTTATATCATGCAATATAAAATATGGAAATTAGTGAAGAGTATGTAGGATATATCAAATTTCTCTTTGGGAGTGCCTCCATCGTTGTTAATCTTAATGGCAACCCCGACAACATGTTTAAAATTGAGAGAGGTGTTAGGCAAAGTTGCTCATTTGCGCCATACCTCTTCCTCATAGTGGGGGAAGTCCTCACACAAATCATTAAGAAAGCGATGTCAAAGGGAAAATTAGAGGGATCTCTCTACCGGGGGAAATAAAACAAGAAAACATTGTGCAATATGCGGACGACTCGTCGTTCATGGTAAGAGGGGAGAAGCGGTATATTGACAAATTGGTATTTTTACTCAAAATCTTTAGTGAAGCCTCATGTACGAAGATTAATTGGGAAAATCATGCGTATAGTGGTTTGATAAGTATACACACAAGTCAGAGTGGCTTGCAGAGTACAACTGACAATGAATGAAGGAAGGAGACCTCTCGAAACTCCTAGGCACCCCATTTGGACTTAATCTCAATACACAAGATGTCAATCAACTCCTTTACGCCAAAATTTCCAAAAAATTAGATTATTGGAGTACTATGAAACTTTTTTGGCAAGGAGGGTAGTCATTTGCAACCATGTGTTACTCTCAACCTTGTGTTTTTTTATCATGGTTTGGGGGGGCTCCAACAGAATATTGGAGAAAATTAGAGGCACCATCCACAACTACCTTTGGTCCGGAAAAGAACAATACATTCACACTAGAGTTCGTTGGAAAGAATGTTGCATGAAAAAGAAATATGGTGGGTTGGGACTTGTTGATCTAGAGGCGGCCAAGACCAACCTTCTTTGTAAATGGATTGTGGGAGCAATGGAACTCAGAGAATCTAATCTCCAACTCATGCTAAGATGTAGATTGGCTAAATTCAACCCACAGAAAGATAAAAGTCGAGTAATTAATCTGGACTGGCTTACCAGTAAACAACACCAAGGTTTCTCGGGATCAAAGGTTTGGGACCATATTAGTAAAGCCAGGAAGGTCATGGCAAAAGGTGCTTATCACTTTCCCCTCATTCGCGGATGGAAATGTTGCACCCGAACATTTGGTGGTCCAATGGGGTGGAACTCATTAACAATGGATTCACCTACGACAAAGGCTTGGACCTTTATCGCAAGGGTATCCAATGTGTTGACGATGTGTGGGATAGTGAACAAGGGAATTTTCTTATGTGGGATAGAGCACAAGAAAAATTTAACCTCTCACCTACGGAGACTAGTTATTGGGCCACGCTCACGGACAAAATTTCTAGTAAGTGGTGCCACCTATTGGATGTTGACTCGGACACCACCCATTCAAGACAATGGATTGGTTTATACATTGATGAAGGAGAACACCCTGCTTTCGGCCTACAATGCGTTCCCGATTTTGCTCCCACATGCATGCAACTTCATCACATCTCTATGCCCCTCCCAGTGCAATGCTCCATGGTAGGCACCCATTCTCGATGCCTCATGGAGTGGGAAAATCATGTAGGAGATATGTTTGGTTTCTTTCATGAGGTAAAAATCATTCATACCACCAAAGGCCCTAAAAGGGAAGGTGAAAAAGAAGAATTCACCTTCTTTTATGGGAAAACGGCCACTCTTGGTTCATCCTGGATCGGTGGCGATGGATGGATGGATATTGATTTCTTATTTATACCACTAAGTTTGGTAGAAACTCCATCATCAATAGAAATCCGGGAACCATACATGCAGCGGACGAATGGCAAAGCTATCTACCAGGCAATTAGAGGTTCTATTGGTCACAGGTGTGGGATCCGCTACAGTCAGGTAAAGAAGTTGCATTCATGTGGTCCATTTGGCACAAAGTGGTGGTAGTTAACAAATGGATTGCCCGCATTGCGCCGGCATCTATCTCCAAGCAATGTGTCTTTTGCCTCCCTAATACAAGCGAATCGGTCAAACACAAATTATGGGATTGTATTCAAGTTAGGAGGGCATGGAGATGGGCCACCTTCATCATGCATGAGCTTTGTGAGGGTAGAACTGGCAACTATGATAGTTTTAATTGGAAGCAAGTTATTTTGGGGGAAATGATTCTTAAAAATTACAGTAAAAAGATCAAAATTTGGCACCTCCTTAGAGGCATCACACTTTGGAACACTTGGATTGAGAGCAATGACAAAGTGTTTAATCATGAACAATGGCATGAGTCTAAGGTTAAGCACCGGATTTGGGATGAGCTCATCATTTATGCCAAGGCGGCATGGGAAAGGGTGATCAAACAAATTAAGATTAGCATATTCTCCGCTACAGCCATGCTCCAAGGGTTTGACAAAACTTGGGGCGCTAGGAATGTCTTGTGGAGAAGGAACAATTTGCATATTGAGTGGAATTGGAAGCAACAATGAAGGTAGGTTGTTTTGCTCTTGGAAGAGTGCCTCGGGGTGGTTTAGGGGTTGTCCTTGGCAGGTGGCTGAGGGTAGTCCTTGGTTTGGTGGGTCCGGTGGGTTGTCCTTGGTGGGGGTCGGTTGGTGGTATTTTTATATGACAATTTTGCGTCCGAGGGGCCCCATCTCCCCTTGATGGGGGCGTATTTTCTTGGTTCTTAATTCATTTGGTGTCGGATATGTTGGCCTTTTGTCAAAATTTGAAAAAATCAATTTAGATAGAAATTGTAATGTTCATAGTGACCGTGAATGAACCCCCTCCCCCCCCCCCAAACAACCGACACCTAAAAAATGCACTATCTATACGTATGACTTAGCCATTATGATATATATATATATCGCATCAATGGATTACGATACCTAGAATCTAGTACCTTGGTGTGGCAAAAAGTCAATGGCAATGACCAATGGTCCTTCTAGTGAGAGGAAATAAAATACGTGATTGTAATTCTCAATAGTTATTGTCAAGGGGTATGTCAAGTGGTGACAATATGGTGAAACCAAACCAAGAGATGTATTATGATTTGGAGAGGATTACTACTCATAGTGACCATGACCAAAATACCCCTTCCCCCACCTAAAAAATAATAAAAAAGGACACTACAAGGATCACCTAACCACTATGAGATAGAATCACTATATCCATATATGTTACACGAATAGATGAGAATACCTAAAAGTTACTTCGTAGGAAAAAAAATTCAATTATTATTGCCTAAAATTATGCCAAGATATGTTAGGGTGTTAAAGCTTGTACATGTTGGTATTGTGGGCGCTTCCAGTTCCACATACAATTATGATTATTGGATCAAATTGGGGTAGCTAATGTAATTTAAGCCAGGAGGGAGGTAGCTAGGAAGACGTTAGAAGTAGTTGTTTAAAAAGTTAGTAAGTTAATCTGATTATAGGAGTTGAATCCAAGATTCAATTTTATTTATTTTTGATTTCCAAAGGAATATCAAAGATCTTGTGTCTTGATGGAATCTACCCTAATCATGATTGAACTAAATGAGTATCTTGAGGGCACACAAGTACACAATTTCAACAATAAAGGAGTAGATTGACATATACAGGAAGTCAAAATAAGCGTAAGCATATTAAGTGGAAAGTTAGAATTTTGAACATTTTCATGAAGGGCCATAACATGGAATGCAATTTTTGTATTATGGCCCTTAACTATGCAAATGAGATAAGCATAGTTAGCCATGATCATGAAAGAAGATTGAGTTGGTAATATCATGATGAATTCATAACCATAAAATCCAACATTGACACATAAAGAGAAGTGATAACTGATTTGGTTGAGTGTCATCATGACAAGACAAGATTGTAGCCACCACCTTGTCATTTTAATTGGACCAAGTGCGGTGCACAAGCATGAGCACATCCATCGTCAATAATCTTGCATAATGTATCCCAATTTATATTTTTTTACCAAATCTAAGGGCACTTTGGTATAGTCAATAATCTTGTGTTAATCAAATTCTTTTAATTTAATCTTGAAAAGCTAGTGCAGTCATCTTTCCAGGTTTAACACTTTTATTTTATTAATTATTGCTTAGTTGTATCATCCGACAATAGTCTTTCACTTGATTTTGGCCAAAGTAACTACATTATCCATGAATTGCAACAACATGCCAAACCACATATGTGAGTTGAAGGGTTATGGCGGGATTCATTAATTTATTCTCTTCTAATTTGGATAAATCTTCTCACTCTCTTTCTTAGTACTCATTGGAATATTTCTCCCATTTATATTTCAAGACGATCGTCTAATAAGTTCAATTACCATACCTTGGCTAATTCACAGTTACCACTCTAGCATTTTAGAGTGAAATCACTTTAGTACATCCAATGTAAGCTTAGTACTTATTAGAATTCCAACCATCAAATCCTCTCACCTTCTCGGCCTCTTCACAATCAATGGTCTCGGACCATTATCTATTCAAGTTCTATGTCCTGACAAAAGTCACAAAAAACAACCAGGGTACCAAACATGCACTAAATTATTGTCTCTTGGCTTTTAAGGCATTCATCTCCACTTGGTTTTTATTGGTTTTACATTCAGACTACATCACTCGAATTTTACAAGGCCATAGTCTTTACTAAGTCAATTTCCTCATATTCTCCACTCAGTCCTTCTCTAATTAGCACTTAGGGCTCCATGTTGAGATCCTTCATGTTTCTCTCAACAATAATTAACAATAAGATCAAACAATTGTTCTCAATCAATTCTCCCTACATCTTAGTAATTATCAAAGATTCTCATAATAAAATTGAATCCATCTTATTTTTCCCTTTGTATGTCCTTCCATATGATTTGCACTCTACCAAACAATCAAATAATTGCCTCTCATGTTTGAGACTATGATGACATCAAAGGTTAATGGACTCGGAGAAAATTTTCCTCTAGTAGACCATGAATCCACTTATGCGCTAGGTACACTCTATGGCCTTTTCCCAATAGATTGATTCCTAACTATCAATAATTCACTTCACACAATTCTTTATTAAATCCCTTTGTGTCATGGACCATTGACTTTGTACTTCTCCCAATGTACGCAACATTATCTGTAAGTCTCTCACAACCTAAACAAGACCATTGACTCAACCTCTCCGAATAGAAATCATACCACCTCACAACATAGATAACATACCATCAACTTGCACATAGAAACTATTGCACAATTTCAACAAGATTCACTATAAAGTAAAGTTCTCAATTACACACAAAAACAATCAGACGGTGAATTAAGGAATCGCTTTCCATCCAAAAAAGCCGCTAGCCTTCACAAACTAGGGTGCATTTCATTTACAAATGATCACTCTTTGATCCTAATGTTATCATAATTATTTGCTTTTATAAGTCGATTGTCATTCCATCAAATATATTCAAAGTAGATAGGGTTATGGTCTAAGACTCTTTCTTGAGAAATCCACTGCCTATGTATATCAAGGCATGTGCTGATTTTGCATGGTCGTGACTACTCCCATCAGACCATAGTCATCTACAATCTGTTTTTTTCTCTTCATGTCTCCTAGTGTATGGCCTGATTCATCACAATGCTAATTAGATGTCTTGTTTTAAATCTCTTTTCACACTACCTTTCTAATTGAGGCAAAAATGAAAGAAAATTTGACTCCACAAGGTGCAGTCGAATAAAGTATGTGTCCTTTTCTCTTTAAGATATGTGTCCTTATGGTATGTTTGTTCTTTGATCCTCAATCAAACACACACAAATATAGGCATCCAATAAGGAGAAGTAACTGAATAACACCCGCATAGCTTACTAAATTTGCATTTAAGTTCAAATAGTAACACATACTTAGGTGCCAAATATCAAGATTATTATGCACATGGTAATAGTACAAGTAGTCATACTAAGCGGAATCCTTCAAAGTTTCTAAACCACCGGATTATTATACCAATTGACTATATTATAGGTCCAATTTTAGATGGCCATGTAGTATAAAGTGTTCCTATTAGTATTCTAAGCAATAAACATTCATCACTTTGGCCAATATGTGTGTAAATAGAGATCCGGGGTTCACTTCTACTACTAGTATTCCCAAATAGTGTGGATATATTTGGGTGCTTTGTCCCATGGTACATAATTACGTGTTCGAGTCATCCATTGTAGCAAGTTGTGGTAATTCTAAATTTGCACTCATAGATAAAGAATATATATAATGAGATTGATACCTAACGGGAACTCGTACAAATGGTGTGGTATTGGTGGTGTTCACCTTGAGACCCGGATGTCCTTACGGGAGTTAAAGCACTTAAATGATGACCAAAAGTAAGTCCCTTGCCCTCAAGATTATTTCACCCTTATACGTCATGGGTATGCCTTATTATTACTTATAAGTTGCAATTATTGGCACTGACTTTTTTAAGCTTTAGACTCAAAACTTTGTGTATTTAAAATATTGGGTTTGTATAATGTTTCTTTCTATATTTCTTTTTTTGAGACAAATGAAACAAGTTTTATTTCATTACCAACAAACAAACAAGGCCACCAACCAATCTAGCATACAAGATATGAATAATATGTTTGTGAACTTAATATAAATGAGTTTCAATGCTATGTTTATGATTGTTTTTGTTTCAATCTTGTTAAGTTTTGAGCTTAGTGTGAGTTGGTTTTAAGTAAAAAGTTTAGGGCTTCGCCAAGAGTAATTTATAGGTATGTGCGAAAAATTATAACTAATTCAAATGTAATTCATTGATTGATATTACAATTGGTTCTCCTTAAATTGGTTGAAAGTGGTGCCGGTCATTGATTAAATACAGTTAAAAAAGTTAAAGAGACAAGAGTAAGGGCCAAAGCTTCATGTTATCTACATAAACTCATCCAAGTTAGGAAGGTGAAAATGTAGTGAACTATTCTATGACATGAACATGTTTATATTAAGACACATCAAATTCAGAGGTGACATCACAAACCCCTAATTAGTCTAATGGAGTCTGGTTGGAATGAATTGGACCTCAACATTACAAGGGGTTGTATTTACTTGAATCCATGAAGTTTACACAAAGCCCAAGCCAAAATAAGATTGAAGGTACCGAATAAGCATGTGTACATGGCTAAGAATACTAAAATGAGACATCTAGAATCTAGTATTACAGTCATAGTGCTATTTAGTGTCGGTTCAAGGTGGATTGCATTTCATTCATAAACTTGCAATTGGGTTAAAGAATGACCGCTCAAGGGCTCATATGACATAAGGTAGGCACACCCACAACCATTATCACACATTTAAAACCCTCCGAATGTAAGTTTGGTACATAATGTTGATTTTGGGTATATATATCTTACGCATGAATGATAGATTCTCATTCAAATTACTATCAACGTAAATTGCTCAATAAGTGGGGTGGCTATTGAACTACCTAAATGACTCGAGGCAATGTGACCCCACCTTTTAGAATGGGAAAATAAACCTTCTCTTTCTCTTTTTAAAAACATTGTCACGTGTCACCGTGATTTCACGATTTGTTTTCATACACTGATTTTTTATTACTGTAAATATTTTCTTAGCAAATTATGGAATTCTTCATCAGATGTTTGGGGGTTCGTCCATGTTGGAAATCTGATGTGTTGGTTGTCTCCATATAAACCTAAAGGAATTTGCTGACCTTTGCAATGCCATCTCTTTGACATTTGAAAGGGCAAAAGAAGTGAGTTGCATTCCTATCTCCATTTGGTTGATGTCCTTTATACTGATAATTTTTTCCCCCATGTATGTTTCTCAAGATGAATTTCTAGTGAGCTCAAATGTGCAAAATGTTGATCTTTTTTGTCCAAGAGTTGATGTGGTGCCAGATTATAGGTTCATTATAGGGGTTTGTACAAGTCAAAGTTTTAACCATCACGCATACATGGTTGTCAGTGTCCAGGGAGAATTTTGGGCATAATTGGTCAAGATCCTAGTGTTTCCAAGACCAACTGGTTATATGTTGACATCTTTCATTATTTCTTTGCTAAATTGAGGAAAATTGTAGAAATTTCTCTAAATGAATCAAATTGAGGTAAAGTCCTTCTCTTCTTTCTTAAATCAAAACTATTGCACTTTGAGCTTCTTGTTTTCAATGTCTAATTTTTGCAAAGAGTTCAATATTAACACTTCATTTTGGTCCACACATGACATGACATGACATGACATCAGCAGTGCTGGCAAATTCCCTTTCATCATTTAAACAAATACAATTTTCTACTAAAATTGAAATCTACAAAGTGTTTTTCTTGAAGGCAAACAAAGAGTAAGATTCAAATTCTCAAAAAGGTTCACTTATGCAGACACATACACATCAAGATTCCACCACACAACTGTTGTCGTCCAAAAATCATCAAGCTCGTATTCTTCTTTATCATCTCCAAAATGCCCAAGTCGAATGCCTTGGCTGCCCAAATGCCTCCCTCCTAAATGCAAAGCTTGCATATCTTCACTTCACCCAAAATCAAGATCATCCAGTTGCCCACCCACTAGAAAACCTATCCAATATTCATTGTCTCCGAAGTTTTGTAGATCCATAAGTGTAACATTCTCCCCACCACCCTCTTCATAATCTTCCCTATATGTTCCACATTGGCACATTGCACCTAGGTCTTGTACAATGTGTTTCTTGACTTCTTAAACTACCCGATTGCTACATAATTTGCCCAATCATATCATAAGCTTTGCATATGCAAGCAACTTTGGGAGATTATCCACGTCCCATGTATGAAATCATCTAGTTCAACATTACAATGTTGCACTTTGTCTTATTCCATAATGTCGCATGCTACACTAATTCTTTATTATCACACATCCATGTTAACACTATAGAAATCTGTAATATCACATGCACTTTGATTGCCACAGGTGTGATAATACAGAATTTAGAATGTATAAAGTGTACATACTACAACCAAAAGTGGTGATATCTATTTATGTGTAAATGTGGAATGTGGGACCACACCAAGCATGGCACTTCCTAATTATGAAGTTTTGTACCCATTTTACACCTGTTCCAAATACTATTGTTGACCTCATTTGATGTTTTTATATTGTTTAGTACGAGAAAATTTTGAGATTTTGTACTCTACAGTTCGACACGTGCATAAACGTTTTCATACTATTCATGCTGCAAAGTGTCACAACTTGGCGTCTTCAGGATTGCATTCATTCCAATGAATGTTATAGCTTAGTGATGATGCCAATTGGTGTTTTGGTTGTGAAAAAATAACGTAAAAATTGATGTCATATCATCATTGAGTCCTTGAGTTTGAATATCTCAATGAGTATGTGTTCATGTGACTAACAATGCCAATGCATGTGAGCTTTTTGTGCACATATGAAGACAACTACATTCATCTTGGGTTAGAAATCAAGTCTCAAAATCTTAAAGCTTTGTCAATGCATCCGTATAGCAATCACAACAATATAATATTTCTTCTATTTTGTTACTGTGTAGTTTGTATTTGATATAATGTGGAATGTTGATACATTAACGTGGAGCAACTTAATTGTACATATCAATCTAATACAACAGTATAATTATTTTAGAAAATCTTAGCAATTTGATGATGTAATTTTGAGACTTTAGGATACACATTCTAATGTGCTTATGCAACCCAAAAAGGTCTAGAAGTCCATGGACCTAGTAGAAACACCATATTAATATATTTGGATTGTAGAGTATAGACCCAACACTTACAAACGCTGAGATCATACAAATGATATTCTTATGACTATATAATAATAGGTTGGTTATGGATATTCGTGCCCAATCATAAATGTATGTATGTATGTACATTTTTGTGCATAGGCCAAACAATGATATGATGTTGTACATGTGAGAACTATAATCTAAATGTACACTTTGGTACAATTACAACCTTGATTCTTACTTGAAGTTCAATAATTTGGTAGATTAATATTGTCATTAATTAACCAACGTGTACAAGGGGTGATAATTGCACATACTTTAACATGTAGTTTATGAATCTAACATGTACTTAGAACAATAATTTGTGGGCACCACTTGTAGATCCTTACATACTTGTCGTCTTCTACAACACTCTTGAAAGTTATGGGTGATACTTAGTGCATAATTGTCCTAGCAAAGTCTCTAATAAGTACACTATGCATGGAAGTTGTACATCTCATGTCTCTAATTTGCATGTAGATACTTGCAAGAGGTTTTCACACTTTCGGGTACAATAAATGTTCGTGACGTCTTAGCAAGTGCATATACTACCCATAGTTTGGAATATTAAACAAGGATTTCAATATCTAAGTCAACTTAGCATATGCAATTATTGTTGATGATGTATTAGCAAGTGTATAAAAGTGATTGACGTTTTGGATAAATTGGAAGTTAAGTGGTACTTTGTCGAGTCAATATGCACAATTATTGTTGATGCCCCAGGGGGTGTACTTTTCATAACCCGTACGAGTATACGTGAGTGCACAATTGAGGAATTTAATTTGAACTTTCCTACACAACATATACATATGCTACATAAATTATAACTCATAGTTGTGTACATGTATGGAGGACCTGCATATAAACTCACAACGAACGTTAAATTGAACCCATATAGAATGTTGAATTGACTTACACATGAAGTGTTGACTACAAAACATTACACCTGTGATTTCAAATAGTGTGGCGCACATGAATTCTAAGCATCCAAATAGTCGAATTCAATGTGGACCTTTTGTTAGTCCTATGATAACATTAATAACGCTAGAAATAAATCGGTGTGCACCAAGTGTTGAGAAGAAGGTAGATTGTGAAGCTAATCAGTGTATGCAGTCTTGTCTATTGAATGTTCATGTGGCACCACAATTTGATGTGCATCACACTAATTAGGGCTTTGTTATAACTAATTTGGATGTCCTAAATGAATGTGTAAATGCAAAGTGTCTTCTACATCTGTCATTGGGCACCACTACCACCATCAACATCAATGTGCATTAGACATTGCCACTTGTCATCAAAACCACCCCTTCGGTAATATTGAATTATGCCACGTCATGGACACACTAGGCCACTTATGACAAATGAACTGCTCTATCTATTATCTATACTAAAAATGTGTCTATATGCTTTAGGTAGGCTCTAGGTTGCTTGTCACAAACTATTTTGTGACCAATGTAATTCTAGTTTGTTGTAGCCGTGCATATGAAATAATGTCCCGGGCCACCATGTACTCGTGTGCTCTATATGTTGTTGCCATTACTCAACTATCCTGGAGCTTTGAAACAATGATTGTGTTGGACCCATGTTGTCCCGCCATGTAGGCCTCCCTATATCAATCATAACTCACCAATATGTATAACTAAGAAGATGATTTGTCCCTTTTTTTCTTCTCCTTCCCATAACCCCCTTACCACACACCTGACTTACATACACGTAAAAATGCGGGAGTGTGTCTTCTAACTCATTTGTTGCATTAGTTTATTTCATAGCAGATTATTTTGGATATTTACAAAATCTTGAGGGATTAGGGTTAGTCAGCAAATGTGCCTAATTGTCTAGAGATTGAGCAATTTTGTGAGAAATACATCCATCCCACCCACCTTTTCACTAATGCATCCATGTCCATACATGTTTTCTAGCCCACTGCTCAATTCTAGCCCAGGGCATGGCATTGCGCTCCCCCCCCCCCCCCCCTTACACACACACACAACCATTCACAACCATTTGGGGAGCCTACTAGGGGAGGGGTGGTGCAACAACCTCACCCTATGTGTACAGGTTGCATTGTGAACTAGTGTTAATCACCAAATGAACCTAACTGTGTAGAAATTATTCAGTTTGTTATTATTCTCCAATGTAGAGGCACCTATAACAATCACTTAAGAGATTCTACGCCAAATTTGGAGAAGTAGAAGGCAGTGCAAATCTTTCTTGTGTAGGAAGATAGAAATCGAGAGGACTATAGGTTTTTCGGTAATTTTATTCCTTAAACTAGAATCACGATGAATTTTTCAAGCCAAAAGTTGGTCCAAACATATTATCAATGTTTAGAGTTTGCCATAACCGCTCAGTCCTCCTCACTTTAGCACTCAAAACCAAGATATGTATCAAGGCACTATCGGTTCCAAGCACATCAAAATTCAATCCTTGCCTAATCAAATTCCAATACCCTATGGAATACTAACAGGGTCATGATCAAGACTAGGTGCCTCTACCAAAGATGTTTGGGGCATGCTACATTTCAATGTCATGCAAATTTTCAAATTAATTGGGAATCATTTGCACATAGGGATGTTAAAAATTTCATGTTTAGGATATGCTACATGTAAACCAGGGAGGTGACAAATGTCAAAATTTGGTTCATGGACTGGTCCCACTGTAAACCAATTGAGAGCACACTCCCATATTTGAATTAATCCAAAAACTAAGTAACTTTGTTGAACCAAAAACATCCACATGACAGATCATAGCAGACTTGAACATGAACGCGAGGAATAGTTAGGGGTTAACATCACAAAGAAAGAGTGTCCTTGGTATTAAGGACACCATTTGGCTCCACAAATGGCATCATAGATCTCCCAGAGATGGAGCTGGGTCCAGTTGACATTGAGTCAGTCCTCAACCAATAAGGAACTTGTGTTTAGTATAAGATTAAAGCCGCTTCACATAGAGGCCAAGTTTGGAGTGAGTACACTATTCAACCTCTCCCACAAACCATATCCTGGTACAGAAACGGTACACATAATTACATTATTGTACCTCATGTAGCATATTTGGTAGTTGGCTGTGAAGGTCAAATAATCAATTGGATGTTGGGAGAACCAACTGCTGAAAAACACAAGTTGTTTCCAGGAAAATGTAACAAAGCATCACTTTGTAAATTACAAAGCACCTTACCACATGAAAGATGGGTCACAACTTAGATATGTAACACATGGACGCCCCTAACCGAGCACAATGGGTTTTAGCATAATCCCAACTTAGGAATTCTGCAACAAACTAACAATCTGAGCCAAAAATATTTTGAGTGAACTCACAAAATCCACTCCCAAAAGCTAATCCAATGAGATAACTGACACATAATCGGCTCCCTCTAAGCACCCAATTTTGCCAAGATGTCTAAACTGACACTCGGACAGCATTGATGCAAGTGAAAGTGAAAGTGAAAGTGAAGTGAGTGGGGGTAAGCTAGCTTTAATTGAACAACTTATTTCATCAGTGCTTCATAGATACAGTAAGTATAAACAAGGAATAAGAAGCTCAGGTGTATGGCCAATTGTGATTGTTGTATACAAATGTGATGCTGAAGTACTTGCCTTTAATGTTCAGAAGACCCACGTCTTTGCTTCTGTCTGTGATCCGTTTCTCTTTGTATTTTAAATCTGTCATGAAGTTCATCTAAAGTCGATCCTTGAACTCTCTTCTCCTCCCTGTCAACATCTCTATCTTTCTCCTTCCTGTGACAACTTCCTCGTGTCCCTCTTGACTTGTCATGCCTGCTATGAGATCTGCAACCATGTTGATGATCTTGACCCCTACTTTCTACAATAGTGTCATCATCTACAACTTTAGAACTTTTCCTACTACTGATAATTCTAGAACCTGAAACAGTGTCTTTATTGTCAGGTACAGAGGATGTACCACTTGAGCTATCAGTATGGCTCCTTCTGTGTCGGTGACCTTTATTTGACTTATGTGACTCAGATGTAGATCTCTTCTTGTCATGTTTATGACTTCGGTTTCTATGCCGGGATCTTTTTTCAGTTCTAGATTTTTCCTTACTGTCACTCTCATCACTGTCAGTAACGCTCCTTTGTTTCCGCTTCTTTCTTTTTTTCTTGCGATCTTCTTTCTTCCATCTTCTTTCATCTACCCTCAATGCTGCAAGTTCCCTGCGCTGTTCCTCAGTAAGGGAGGCTAAAATGTTGGGCATTGCCAGATTGCCCCCTTCATCATCATCACCATCACCACCTCCAGCAAGAAATCCTGAATACAATATTAAGGGTCCAGATTCTGTCATCCATCTCAAACCACATGCCTCAAACCGGACCAAACCTACACTAATCTATTGAATCCACATAAAAACTTTGAAAAACCAGTCAACCAAGAACTTGAGGAACTCCAATTTACCTTCCAATCTAGGCTGGGTTGGGAATGGGATACCATTCCTCTGTATGCTACTTTAAATGATCCCTATTATCACATCACATACAAGTGGGTGGTGTCCCCGTTTCCCAACTTTAACTAAGGCTTGCCACTTTATGTCTAGTTCCAATATCAATCTTCTTGATGTGAAGAGTACACCACACAATCCAGTGTGCTTGTAAAACTAAAGCAGGTCATATGCTGTACAGAGTCGTACCAAAGAAATTATGCAGAAAGCCACAATAACATGAAGCAAACATTTAGCCATTGCTGTGGTGACTGCATCCAAGTATTATTGAAATTACCAAATCGGTGATGGAGCTTATGTAGAATGTTGCAAAGAAAAAACACATTCAGGTTATCATGACGCTCACCTCCATATTCATCATAGATTTCCTCATCTGCAAGAATTTGCTGATTAGGGTCATCTTTTCTGAAGCCACCACGCGCTGGGCTCATAGCTCCAGGCTGCTGCTTCAGCTCCCACTTGAAAGGCTGCATATGCACTTCTATTAGACAACCAAGGGGCCAGCATGCATCCTATGGTCAAACAAATTTCTTTCAAGCAAAAGATTAAATGCAAGATACTGCATCAGAAGACCTAAAATTAAGTCACAGCTTTAAATAAGACCATCTTTCAAAAGTCACCAGCTTAAACACTTGGGAGGTTTAAAAAGTAGCAGACCTCATCACTAGTAGCCTGTGCAATTATGATGTTGAGTGGATCATTCCGTTTCAAGCGCTCAACCTCACTTGGTGTGATAACATCCTTAAGAGGACATTCACGATCTCCAGATTGATGCCCGAAAGCTCCACACTTTGCACATTTGACATTACGAATCTCAATTGCAAATGGCTTCACCCTTCCTGCAATACCAGTGTCCATCCTGCATAGAATAATAAGGTTAAAACAATGCAAGCTGACATTGACTCCACATAGAGGCACACCTAAAGAGAAGACCTTTGTCTTCAGTTTCTGTCGAATACAAATATACAGCAGAGTTCCTAGAAAAATTAATATATTTTTTTTTTAAAATAATCCTCCCAATCATGTAGTCTGCAAGCACACAGGACAACGGACTTCCAACTATACCAAATTTCAACCAGGGTGTTGAAAATGGGGGAACTATACACCATGATCTCCTGAAGATGTACAAACTTTAAATCCAGAAGAACTACAGCCACATTCAGTTCAGAAACTTACTTGGGCGCATCTTTCAAGGCTGGGAATTCTTCTTCTGTTGCTACATTCCGTCCAAAGACATCTTTCACTCGAGGCTTCCTTTTAACCTCTGCTTCACCTCCACCTGTTTCACTGCACAAGTAGCATAGGTTATCTACAAAAAGTTAATAACCTTGGAAAATGGTATCCACTTCTCTACATTCTTTGGATCTACACAAAGACTTGCACAACCAGCATTGAGTCAGAATGATTTGTTTTCAAACTTTAGAATATTCAATGCCGAATTTAAAGATGCCACGTTAAGGATACATTATGACACAATGAAATTCTAATTGCCATCACAATCAGAGCATCTGTGAATATGAACTTGTTCACAAGTGTTTTTCAAATCATACTCCAAGAAATTGCTCAGATAGATACATTAACTGTTATTGAAAACTTTCCAGATGGAACCATCCAGAGACACAACTATATGCTCTCCAACTCTGAAGAAGTATACAAAGAGTATTACCAACAGTCTGGGTAAAGTACCTCTGAGTAGCAACAGCAAGGGATGCATCTTGAGAAGAGCTAGGAGGTGCATCCAGACCTAACTTCTTCCTCTCATCTGCAATTTCAGCAGCTCGTGCACTTTCCGCATTATAGCCAGGTGGACGCATATACATAAAACCCACTGCTTGCAATGCCTCCACCTGCATGGCACTTACTCCCATTAGCACCTCATTCAGAGATATTGCCAAAGAAGCAGCAATGAAATTAAATTGGTAGAAACAGTGCCTCAGCTATATAAACTCCTCCAATTGTCCTACAACATTAGCACTTGTGATTACCACTGATGTTTGCAGTAATCCAGAATGACTTAAATTGATGCACTGACTTATCAAATTTATCTCAAAAAACCAATCCCACATTAGGTTAACCTCCTTCCTGTTTACACCCACCTCCAATCACCAAATAGCTTGACATTTACTTAGCTCGAAATGAGATATTAGCTTGAGACACTACCTCAACTATGATGACCAGTTCCATAATATTCACGTAACTTTTTGATGGTCTACAGTTTCATTGGGCTCTTCATCACAGTGGAATGTGGAAAAGGTTGATACGCTTTGTGAGAGCCTTATTATTGCTAAAGATAGGTCACATTGAGTGGTAAGTAGAGAAAAGCATGAGAGGACAAAACACCTTCTCTTTCTCCCTTTTGGACATCTCTGCAGTCTGTCGAAAGAATTCCTGCTCCTGTGCGAACTGAAAATGCCAAACAACCACCCTCAGAGTTTAGTACTCCACATGCTCACAAGAGAAAATAAATGCAATATGCTAACACCAGATGATGCAATGTGGTTAGACCAGCTGCACAAGTATATGCACTGACAAAATGGGGTGGCTTAAACTCAAGGCCTTAACCCGGATCCCATGGGAACTCCGAAGTTAAGCTGCCTAAGGATTTGATTGACCTTCCAGGCACTTGATTTCTGGTGCGCCCTACGACCTATGGTCTACCGAATCATAGTCAGGGCATTCGGATGAACTGGATTTTCGACCAACCATGTGGGAATCTAGGGGCTTGCCCATGGGGGTGATTAAGTGCAGGCCGTTGTCCGCACCCGCACGTGCACCTGTTCAAGGTGTTCCCCTTTGAAAGGAGGCATCCTTCTTTGACCGAGCTTCTAATTTCATGCCCATTCAGGAATTACATATAGACGAAGACCAACACGAAACATCATCATTCGAGTCGAATAGTTGTTGCACCCTATCACCCATGGTCCACCCAATCATAGTAGGGGGTAATCAGGTGCACAAGATATTTTCAACCAACCCATGTGGAACCTAGAGGTTTGCCCTTGGGGAGACTAGGTGAAGCTGGCTTGTCTGCACCTGTTCAAGGTGTTCACTTTTGAAAGGAAGTTGTAGTCTTCCGAGGGCTCTAATTCACGGGCTCTAATGCCCATTTCGGGTTCTTAGACCAACACAAAGATGAAGCAACAGCATAATTCGTGCCGGTGATCATCGGAATCATCATCGGAATCATCTGTTCGTATTGACATCAATGCACCTCAAATATTTTGCGCAGGTGACAACATGGGAGTCATCTCTTCTTCTTGACGTCAGGCACCTCAATTGTAGTGATCGACCCAAAAGAATAACACGAAAATCCGAGAGCGTCAAGCATTCCACAACAATGTGGCCGAAGTAGATTTGCACACAGAATTTGCCAACGAAGAATACAAGAAAGGCAAGCACGTCGGATCCAATACCTCTCGGGCCACTTCGTCGGCTTTGCGGTCCTTCTGCGCAGTTTGCTGCTCGGCAATCCATTTGCGACGCTGATTGGGATATGAAAGCGGATGCCATGGCTTCTGATTAAGATATGAATGGCTCCACGCTGTACCCGACTTCTGCTTATACTCTACTTCCGCCTTAGTGTCCTTCATTTCTCCTTCACCTCAAACCTCCAACCCCAAACCCCAAAACCCTCGTCACTTCGCTCAACAACAACAGCTGACATGTACAAAAGCTTCCGCAGCATCACAACATCCTCCTTGTAGCTCCTCCGGGTACATCGATGCACAAAACACCCCAACTTACCGATACGCTACTCATCCTGTTACTAATCAACTAAACCAATCCATCCAACCCTAGCCATGGCAGAGCACTCCTTTTGTAAGTCTTGCGGGTCAATCAACACATAAAGTAGCCTCCTAATGCACCAACAAGATGCTCCTGCTGCTGATAATACATTCCCGAATAGGTATCTGGAATGCTTCTGTGTGAATTGGGAGGAATCGTGGGCGATGATGAGTCCTCAAGAATTAGGGTTTCCTGTATGATGAAATTCGGAACATGGAGAGAAACCCACATTGAGCTTTTTGTGTCCTTGGAGCTCTTGTGGGTGTCTTAAGAGTATGTCCTACAATCCCAGTAAAATGACTTTACTAGTATGGGCCCATGCCATCTTGGCCCTTTGCCCATGTACATATGACACAACACTCCCCCCACCTTTTCACAACGGTGGGGAACGGTGTGTTAATGGCCTCACCACCACCACCACATTATTCATTATATATAGACTAGGACGAGTCCATGTAGTCCCAGCCCTTTGCACTTGTATATATGACACATCACTCCCCCCACCTTTTCACAACAGTGGGAACGGTGTGTTGACGGCCACGCCACCACCACCACGTTATTCATTATATATAAATTAGTACGAGCCCATGTAGTCCCAGCCCTTTGCACTTGTATATATGACACATCACTCCCCCCACCTTTTCACAACAGTGGGGAATGGTGTGTTCACGGCCACGCCATCACCATCACGTTATTCATTATATATAAATTAGTACAAGCCCATGTAGTCCCAGCCCTTTGCACTTGTATATATGACACATCACTCCCCCCACCTTTTCACAACAGTGGGGAACGGTGTGTTGACGGCCTCGCCACCACCAACACGTTATTCATTGTATATAGACTAGTACGAGCCCATGCAGTCCCAGCCCTCTACACTTGTATATATGACACATCACTCCCCCCACCTTTTCGCAACAGTGAGGAACGGTGTGTTCACGGCCTCGCCACCACCACCATGTTATTCATTGTATATAGACTAGTACGAGCCCATGCAGTCCCAACCCTTTGCACTTGTACATATGACACATCATTCCCCCACTTCTCCAAAACAATGAAGAACAATAAAAAAAAAACTCACAAGAAACAGCGGGGTGATGGCCACACAACCATCACCATCACCACGTTCACCATTGTAGATAGATTCTTCTCTTTATTGGCTTTCAAAACTTATCGCTCATCCAATAGCAGAGAGGATATCATAACTCGTCGATTTTTTTTATCATCCATGGATGCATGATCTCATTCGTAGTTCTCATATCATGTCCACGCTCTTATTAGTTAATATGGACTAGACAACCAACGAGAAGGGAATGGAAGTCGATTATTAGTCATAACCAATAACTTCATGGTTGAAATTTGGGTATTTTGGATGAAATTGATGCTCCATGGATGTAGCATTATGACAAGTTATGATAACTCTTATGCTTTTGGATGAGTGATCACTTATGATTAATAGCCGACTCTAGTAGTTGGAAGACTTGTTGTGGGATCAATTTGTCATCCATTCTCCTCTTGCTTGGTATATAAGGTAGATGTGCCTAATTTGGTGCCTCTTCTTCAATGGACACCTATATTTGAGTGGTGAATGGTTGTGTGCGGATCTAAAAAACAAACACCAAGAAGACATGTGTTGAATTGAGATTGGACTACATGCTCTAGATTTATCAACCATCTAGACACAACAATCAACATAACATGGGGGTCCTACATGATCATTTTACATCTCGGAGAATCTTCACTTTGACAATGAATAGGTTATTCATTGTGAACTCCAAAAATTATGAGGAAAGTGGCTATGGACATAATTTGCATTTGCTAATCATCTTGCGCTAATCGTATTTTCCATTCAAATCTCACTTATCTTAGTCCAAAGACTTTCGGACCATTCTTGCGTGCTCGTCCCACCTGTAATCGATATATATATATAGAGAGAGAGAGAGAGAGAGAGAGAGAGATCTTTGATTCCATGTTGAGATAGAAAGACAACAATGAGGGCAAGATGCCCACCTCTTTTAATTGAGCCCCACCACCATTACCAAGGTAAAGGAGGTTGAGTGTAAATTGCAAAGTGTAAAACACACGGCAATTCACCTAGTGTAAAATGTTGCATAGACGTGCAATATCCAACATATTTTAAGGGGACAATTGATTTTGTGGGCATACATTTGAGGACCCTATAAATACATAATATTGGAATTCATGCCTTCTGATGGGATGGTATGTTAATCTTAGATGTGAAGAACTTTTATATCCATAACTGTATATTTATCTTAAGAAATTGAAAACTTCGAAAGTGAACTAGAAGTAATAGAGCATTTTTCAAGATTCCAATACACAAAAACACAGCAATTAAAATTGCTTTTAGTATACATTTATTGATGAGATGTAGTGTAAATCAAGTGACCATGAAAGGCATGCATAACATTTCCTTAAGATGACAACTAAGGTTCCAGAATTACTTCAATATTTCAAAGCAACAAAAGGAAGGGCAACCTCAAATTTGAGAGGTCCATGTGCAATATCTTCTATCAATCTATGATATCTATATCCTCGAATTTCATCAATGGCGAATGACTAGTTTGACTCTATCCTTGGTAGATGACATTAGGGTAAATCATTTAGTCTAAAACCAAGAAACGCTCACAAATCGGAGAATAATCAAATCTATTGTATTTGGCAATTTAGATCAAACCTAATGACATGATTAAGCCAACTAGAGAACGATTGTTGAGAAAATCTATTTGGCCAGAGGATTTACCCTAAACCAACTTCAAAACAATCAAGAAATAAGCATCCATGCTTCCTCCTCACACAACAAGTTCCTAAATTCAAATTCAAAGCATTTCAAAGGGAAAAAAAAGATATGGTACTCACAACCTCACGTGACCACGCCACTACGCCACACTCAAAACTTGTACACACCCTTTTTAGCCACACAACACATGAGAGAGAGGGGATGGAAATGAGCAACCCATTAGGGTTTTAGGAAGGTTATTCCTCCTTCCCTAAGAGTTTCCTCAACGGATGAAATATTGAGTATTCTCAATGAAATTAATTTCATTATTTGGGTTGACGGGATAGAGATCATTCTTATTAGGCAAATCACACAAGGTCTCCCCAAGTGTTTACAACAATTTGGCATTTGTTGGTATTTTTCAAAAAACTAGTCCCAACAAACTCTTGATTTTCCTCTTGGGATATTTTTTCACATATGTTACACATAACTTTCTTAAATCACCTAATAACTAGTAGGCTAAGTTTCTTTAACCTAAGTATTAGGTATAAAGGCCATCCTTCGCTAATTATAACTTTGTTATATTTGTTCCTTTCAATAAATATTTGTCACCCTATGTTATATTCCACCCCTTTTTGGAAAATATTGGAAGTGAGCCCCCCAAGTAAAACATGACCCCAGATGTTTGTGATATATTCATCTCAATTGGGTCCATCTAGATTGATTATGGGTCTCTGATACTAATTTTAGAATAAAATTGTGTGTATTACATGGCAAATAACCAGAGATGCTACTCTAACCCTTGACACTCCTCATGTAACTCAAAACCTGGGTATGGGCACCGGACCTAGTGCTTTCCATATGCAAGGTCCACAAAGCATGATACTTTCACCAAAAGTAACTTAGAAACCTTCATTTCTTTCGAAGAAATCATTCATCTTGAAGACTCAGTACACCAAATCCCAGGATTTATTTCGTAGACTCCGGCTGCTATGCTTCCAGGTTCAATACCGTGGTCGGTGAGCTCTGCAATCGAACAATAGCGCAGTCGACACACAGGGAGTAGGTAAGTACTTACATAGCTCCTACAAATCACCAACTCAAACAAACAATTGCACCTATTGGGGGTCCGGACGATATGGACGATCTGCTCTTCATTGGGTTTGTGCCTGCTCAACTTCTGCGTTTGGGTTACGACGAAACCACAACAACAAGCTTCTGCTGAGACAAACAGAATTTCTTGCACAAGAGAACAACGGAGGGTATGTATGTTGCAGAATTTTTGATTTGTGTAGTTGGTTTTTGTGCACCGAACGCCTCTGGTTTTTGTCATGGAGTAAGGCTTGTGGGTTATGTGCTTTTTAGGGTTTTCTTGAGCAGAAATGATCTATTGTGGTATAAGAATCTGTCCCGGAACTTCACACAGAATTTCCATCTTAAATCAAAGAAATGGGTGTTTTGAATGTTTTTAGTATGTGGCAAGCACAGTAGCAAGTGTTTTTGACAGGTAAATTGTGAAAAGTAAATTGTATTTGACAAAGTGGTTTTATCTGATGATGTGATGAAAATCCTATTTGCTGTGGTTGCAGGAAATTTTTGGTGGATTGAGGTGTTTAGGTCAGGATCAGGTGCTTTCCCAGGTATGGATATCTCTTCTTATAAGTCTTCTCATATGATTGCATGATAATTGTAAGTAAGGAAATTGTGAATATGAATATTAATACGCCGCACCTGCAGACTGATGTGCACATCTGTGAGCAGATCCTTCAATTCATGCTATGCAAAAGATCCTCAAGTCGTCAGTGACGACGCTGCATTAATACATTGCTACCCCAAAGAGTTTTCTTTTCACGTGTCCAAGTGTTCTATTACACGCTGTCACTGCAGTCTAAATCTCTGTGGAAGAATGCTGTTTTTGCTAGGTTTTTAGACCACTACCCAAAGTCTCAACTCTTTTAGGAGCTGATTGCAATCATCACCCACAAAGTTTGATGTATTTTGTCTTTTCAAAGAAATGCCTGCTCCTTTGCTATCTAAATATGTAACAGTCAGTAGGCAATCCTTTCAAGTATTTTGTGTCTTTGCAGTTCCAAAGAGTCTTTTTTCTTGTTGGTTAAGTTGTTCTATTTCTTGTGGTTTACTTACAACCCACGCTTCTAAAGGAGTTATGTTTCTGGCCTATCAAGTTATAGCATTCTCAAGTGGATCATTGATACTGGAGACTCTTGTAGTGCATCATTGTCTTGATGTTGTTGGCGCGCCCTAAATTTGCTTGGATCAGTCACCAACTTACACAACAGATCTCATTGAACTAGAAATTTCTTAGAGCCCTCTGATATATTTCATTCCAATTTCTGTTTTATTTTTGGTAGATGTACTGAGGGTGAGCTGATTAGTGCATTTGCTTATGTGCTGAACAGGACAGCCAACGCCAGCTGTTTGACACACATGGAAGCGCCTCCGGATAATGACTATTGTTCGGTTTGCCATGATTCTTTCACATTGCCCTGTCAGGCCAATTGTGCTCACTGGTTTTGTGGTAAGTTGTGTATTGGGACCCTATCTTTGGTGATATCACTCTTTGAAATTTTTTTTACTGACAATATCTCCTTCATCTTATTCATGTTGCCTCCCTGCCCTGTTCAAGACTAATTGTAGGTTTGGTTGTTTTGAAAATCTTTCAAAAGGGGCTTAGATAAGTTACTTGAGATCATTGAAGCTTGTGAGATCTGTTGACATGTTTGTGATTGATTGGGATGGCAGCGGAGTGCATATTAAGAGTGTGGCAACATAGCTCAGTGCTAGAGCCATGTAAATGTCCAATCTGTCGCCGTGCAATCACACTACTCATTCCTTTTGAGGCAAATTTAATGGGAGAACATCAACCTGATTTGGATGTCGATCGCATAGTCCAGAACCTGGCCAAGTACAACCGCATTTTTGGGGGTGGTCCTGTCAGTTTCTTGCAGGTAATTTAAAAAAAAAATCTTGTTTGGATCATCAACCTGCTTGTATGTTGTTGTTCCCTGAGCAGGAAATTGTGAAGGATTCAGGAATGCAAGTTATAATGGGCATATCTGTAAAAAAAATCTGGTGATTGGCATTGTGCAGAGAGCTCGTGATATGCCTCTGCTGCTGCGACGCATGCTTTGGGAGCTGATGGATCCACAACGAGCAATACCTCTTGTTCATCGCACTCGAATTCTCTTCTTTGTAAGTGTTTTGAGCCTCCTACCCGATTCTTACCTCCAAATAACCACATTCGGATTCTTGTATCCATTTTTGTTCATGGTATCTATAGATTCGTTGGTAGGATATTTTTCATAGACCTTCAATAACAAGGCATCAAGGTGGCAATAATGATGACAGTGATGTCTCATGGAAGACAAGAAAAGGTCTTTCTATAATTTCTTGTTTTGTAAAAGAGGATTAAAGGGTCCATTCTCTTTATGTGATTGGACTTGGGTTATACAACAATGGTAGCAATCCTTGCCTGCTGTAAGTACTCACAGAAAATATGGGGTGTCATGGCAACACATTTCTGTTTTGTTCATCAGGTGGACACATTGTTGCAGAGGACTGATCATTCTTTCTTACTGTACATAGTATTTGTAAATTACATATATATGTGTGCATGTTTGTGCATTACAGCTGGTATTGCTAGCGCTGTACGTGTTCTCGCCGTTCGATGTTATTCCCGAAGGTATGTCATTTATCTACTTTTGCCCAAATCATATGGATTGGTTAAAGTAGGAGGATCTATGTTGGTGCAGAGTATTCTACTGATTTATGGATTTGAGGACAAGCAATACATCCCATTCTGTGTTGAAAGTCTGGATCCTTGGACTGGGAGGTAGGGAACAATATATTATGGGCAGTTTGCGCAAGTTCATAGTGGTTTTAAGGTCTCTAATTGTCAGAAATTGCTGTGATGATTGGTTGGACAGGGGTGCTTGGACTGGTGGGACTGTTGGATGATGTTTTGGTAGTAATAATGGTGCTATTCTATTTAGCTATGCTGTATCGATCAACACTTGTTCTGCACCATGGAGGCCACATGGATTAAGGAGACTAGGTCTTGCAGGTTCTTACCTTTCAGCAGGGCAAAAGTGTGTCTAGCACTGTGGATTACAGCTTATTAGTGTGCCTTGTGCTTTTGAGCACATTCTAGCAACTCCTGTTTAATACCTTGAAAGAATCTCTAATTGGAATCATAGACCTCAAGGTGTGTCACGTTATTATGGAAACTTGACAACCACACTAGAGCTCTTTAAGTTATCCACCCAAAGAATGCACCTGTAGACCTCAAATTAGTTTAGGCGTGTGCCTATGTCATCCTGAAGTTCTTGTAGGAGATCCATGTGGCAGTGAGCACAACTTTGAATTTTCATAGTTTTTTCTTTATCTCTGTTTTTGCCATCCGACCTTATGATCAGATATATAGGACCCCCAGAATATTTATGGTCAACTTGGGTTTACCATGAGATCAACACACAAATTTGTGAAAGCTTTGTGCAAGTCTATGTGTCAGTTGCAAAAGATGCTCTGAGATTGAGCCACTCAGAAGATAAGTGCAACCCAATCTATGTGTTCCTGCATAGAAGAGTTGTCCAGGCACCCAAAGTAGTCCTGCTGATTATAATGAAAATTTGGAGACTTTGTACAATCCGAGAAGACTCTGAAGTATTTTAAATGCTGAACCCTTTGGTTCACATTCAACCATGTCAAATTTATTTGCAATCCGGCTCGGGAGGGCAAACCCTGGGGTGGCTCTGGTGGAGTTTTGAAATAGCAATGGGGAACATTGATCCACAAAGCTCAATGATCTTCTAGGTTTTTCAGGAACTTGTCTTCAATTCAGCTGAAACTCTGAATTGTGAAACATATTCCTGTTTCAAATAGCTACTTAAAGACTCTGATAGCTATATTCTAAAACAGAGGGTGATTATGGCAACATTCGCTCCAGAGGGTACTGTTGAGCTCGGGGAATGTTCTAGTGGACATGATATCGCCAAATCAAGCAGGTGTGAATACAGAACTTCACCTCTCAGTGTATTTGCATGTTCAGTTTCTCACTTGCGCAGCAGGATGAGGTGGAATACACTACAGTACTTCTCGGTGCACATAAAGTTGTAGAACCTCTATATACATACACGTGTTACCTCATGACCTTCAGTAATGTAATCAAGTCAACCATCTGGAAAACCTGATGTGTTCACTTTATTTTTCACAATTGGATTGCAGCTATAGAGACCAACTGCATTCGAATTCTATCTTCCAGATGTTCCTTAGCCATGCTGGAACCGAGAAAGATTTTGTGGAGCAACTGTGAAGATTTGGAGAACATATATCCCTGTCGTACTTATTTTGATAAGGATGGAGATTCGTTGCCAAAGGGTGAGAAGTTTCTGAATCGAATCTCCTTTCCTGCTCAGGAATGCCAGGTGGCTGTTGTGGTGATTTCAGAGAGTTACTTCAGACGCAAGTGGCCCATGAAAGAGTTGCCAAAATTTGTTCAGGCTCAAAGCCAATTTTCTGAGTTGAAGGTTTTGCCACTATTTTACAAGCTCTAGGTGGAGGAATTGAAAGAGCAAGAGAGGCAAGATGAGTGGTTGAAAGAATGGGAGACATGGACCGGTAAAGATCGAGAATCAGCACAGAGAGCCTGGAGACTTGGAAAGATGCAATGAGGAGTATCTATGCTGAGAATGGCATCCAATTTAGTGTTGGAGACTGTGAAATAGCGTACAGGAAGAGAATTGTGCAAGCTATTTGCAAGTTGGTGCCTCCAGTGACTCAATTTGACGTCTCACATGTGGAAGGCAAAGAGTGCATTTGTAACTTCTTTCAACTTGAAGGTGGCTCATGCAATTGCTTATTTTTGTCAATCTCTAGGATTCCTTACAATCAGTAAAGTTGCGAGGCAATAAGTTATTGAGGTCTATTGAAGACATGCATCCTTCTCGAGTTATGTTTTCATAAATGCAAATTATGTGACCAATTTGTTATATGCGATTTGACCAGAAATTCGAGCCGTTGGATGAAGTATCCCCCCCTTGCTCTTTGGGAATGTATGGGGTGGGAGGTATGGGAAAGATGACCATGAGTAAGGTGTTGTGTAACAAGTATTCTTCCAAGTTCTTGGCAAAAGTGGGTCATGTGGAGTTGAATAGTGACAGTATTTTCAAATTATAAGAGAGATTGTTGCAATTGCTAACCAATTGGAAGGAAGACTATTTGACAGGCAAAGTGACTGATGCAAACCAGGTGCGACCTCTCTATCAAAGTATGTGAAGTTTGCTACCTTGTAGTCTCGTGCGCTGGATTGATGGAAGCCTACTTTCAAGTTTTCTGATTTGTGAGAGAGTGATGAATCTTGCTGAACACTTGTGAAAATGAATCTCTTCACTGCAAGCACAATAGTTCATGGAGATAAATATTGAAAAATGTTCTCTTACCTGGATCCAATGTCTATGCAGAGTCGCATCCTTCTCATTGAATGTGTATTCAGGCATCAGCTCTTCTTGGTTGTGGATAATGTTTGCGACCAGCTAACATCAATAGAAGAAGCAAAGTCATATTTATCATTGCCATTTAAGGACGGCAGTGTGGTGCTAGTCACGGCGTGCAGTCTTTGCATCTTGAAACTCTTGAGAAATGTAACATGGAAATAGTGTTTTTCGACTCCGTTCTTGGATACCCAAGCAGCCACAAAGTTTTTTGTCAATTGTGCAGGTTCTAACTTAGCACAGTTAATGCTAAGTTAACTGTGAAGAGAGGGCTTTCACAGAAACATATGTTGCTACTTGCTACTTTCCATTGGAAGGTCACAGGTCCAGTCACAAGGATCATGCACTGGCACTGAAGGTTCTAGGAGGTTATATTGGACAACATACCAAGGCTTGGGAGAATATCGATTCAAAGAACATGGGTGTGCATCAAAAAATAGAGCCACTTTTCTCGGTGTTGGAAATTGGATGGGAAGCAATATCTGCGAAGTGTTGGACCATATTTCTAGATCTAGAACTGCTTCACATTGAAGATGTTTGTAAGCTGGTGGGGAAGTATTTCTGGCAATTTGAAGATTGGACAGGAAATAATGGACAGGAAAGAAACTCAGGGAGTCGGTACGTACAGATCTGCAAGTGGGTGCACTTCATCATTCCTTTATTTCATTGGCATGTTTGTGCCCAGGGGGAGGTCACTCCATCCTATTACACAACAATTTGCCTTGTGAATAACTGTGTGTAATTGATGGCTGTACATGTTGGCATTGCAGATGGAGATATTGACGAGAAAATGTCTCCTGAACCAAGATCTCAAAGATTATTGGGGTGTATCAGTCCATGGTCTCTTCATTGAACTTGCAACTCTTATTGCCAGAACGTCAACCCACTCACGGAGGTGTATCCTTCATGGTAAAGGGGATGAACACTATCATCATTGGAAAAGAGTCACTATTCGCTCAAGGAATATTACCAAACTTGCAAAGCTGCAATTCTGCGAATGCTCCACACAAGTTGAGCAAATGAGAGTGGTCAATTGTAAGTATTTGATGAGGGTGGATGTGAGAGGCACGAAGGGTCTCCACAGTATCGAGCTTATTGGCTGTGACTCTTTGGATCAAGTTTGCATTGACATGGAAGGTTGCCTAGTCAAAACATTTCCCAAGTATGAAAGGTTTGGTATCCTTGCAGGTTTGTTATCGGGTTGTCAATTCAGCATCCCATGCATTTTCCAACAGCTAGTGATCCACCAGATTTACATGACTGCACATCTGTACAGCGTATCCAAAACTGTTTCCCGATTTTGGTAGTGCAAAAAACTCAAGGTCAGTGTATGGATATCATTGGAAGAAGGTAAAGATGTTGCCAGGCCTTTCCAAGTTGACAGGATTGCAAAACCTCTACCTCCATAGAGTGGCCTTCATTGACATTCCCAATCTGAATTACTGAACAAACTGGAAACAAACCAGTGCAGTGACCTCAAGACTCTTCCTGATTTGGGTAGTCTGACACTCTTACATACGCCCGATCTTTCTTGGTACAGCCAACTGAAAAGCTTTCCAGGCTTCAGGGAGCACACAAATCTGACTTTGCTACGGCACCTCTGCCTTTCTAATTGCAGAAAGCTCAGGGACTGTTGAAGGCCTAAGCAAACTCAGGGACTTGGAATCACTTGACTTCAAAAATGCAGGACACTAAAGTGGTTCCTGGGTGTGCGTGAGCTCACAAACTTGGATTTGCTGGTTTGGAGCGGATGCACTCAAATTTGTGAGAGTCGTGGCCTTGAGAACCTCCAGGAGCTCAGCTTCTTCAGGTGCGATGACACAAGCAAAAGTTCCTCCCTGATCTGAGCATGCTGACATTTCTTAATGTATCAAATACACCTGGGAAAGTATTGGAAGTATACCGAGGATGCTGACCCATCTCTATATGAGATGTTGCCCTATTGTCACAAATTTACCGAACCTTGGGTCTTTTCCAGGTCTTATAATTGTTGATATATAACACTCCCACTGTGTTCTCATTTCTAGATTTCACAAGCAGCTCATTGATAAAGGGATTCTTTGTCACACAATATGTCAACAGGATTATAGGCAAGCAGATTTGACAATTGATGAAAGTATCACCCTTGGTTGATGAGGGTTTCCTGTTACAGTTCTGTACAACATAGTGATTCAGAACTTGTTGATGGTGATGATGGTAGTCCATCAAATCTTGTTGTTTCCACTTTTCAAGTGCAACAACGCCAACAAGGGGAACAGAGAGAGATGATAATCACAGCGGTCAATCTTAGCTCTGGGATATATGCAATATTCCATCTTGCTTCTTCTAGATTTAACTGCCTGCTGTATTTTCAACATCTAGTGTAGAGTATATATAGGAGTAAATGTAGAGTAAACGGTTCATTATTTGCATGTTATGGTTTGCCTTTCCTTCAATGAAGGTAGTAGCCCTTCTGGCAATTAGGCACTTCTCCTGTCACACTTCATCCTGGCATTTTTATTCATGGTACTTGTTGATTCATTCATCGTTATTATAGTGTTTATGTGAATGAGCTGTTGGCAATAATGTGAACGTGCCTTACTTGCATGTAGTGGAATCTGTTAGTGGGTATAGAGCAATTATGAGGAGCTTCCAGTTCAAGGTGAAAGCCAAGTCACCGTCAAGGAACCCACCATGAAAGAAAGAAAAGAAAGATGATTTTGATGTTGCCACTGGTTTGAATCATGGTGTTGCTTCATTTTTTGAGTTGCTCCAAGTCTATGTGTAATCCCAAAACGGGCAATACGAGAATTAGAAGAGGGCCCCCAAAGACTAATGCCTCTTTCTGGAGGTGAGCACCTTGAACAGGTGTGAACAAGTCAGCTTGCACCTATCTCCCCTAAGGGCAAGCCCCTAGGTTCCCCTTTGATTGAAAATATCCAGTTCACATGGATACCCCCACTATGATTAGGTAGACCATAGATGGTAGGGTGCATGAGATTTGGTGTGCGAGGGAGCTCACCCATCCGAGTACTACTTTGACTGTAGGCAGCTTAACCTCGGAGTTCCCATAGGATCTAGGTTAAGGCCTTGGGTTTAAGCTACCCATAACCGCCATGAATGTTAAGGGTCAACTCGCTTTGGGTCCTGGGAACAATTAGGAATTAAGACAAATTGCTTGTTTGATTTTGACCATCACTAAAGAAAGAATGAACATTAATGTAAACGACATACATATGTATTATATATATGATGTATGTTAACTACCTCATAGCCATCAATACCTCCCACAATGCATTGCAGTTCCTTGTATGAGAGTAGTGTTGTTAATGCTACTAGATTTGATATGTCAATAGTTTTGTGCACCCATTTCCATCGATTCGTTAAACAATCAGCAATTTTAATCTCTAGCATGGGGTAAACTAATGTTGGATTGCTAGGTGAGATTACAATTAATCCGTAGCCTTGAGAATTTTTGGAAGGTGTGGAACACGGGACTCGGCTGTTGTTAAACTATCTTGAGATGTATTGTTGGCTACTAATTTCAAGATTGCATATCTAAAGCTATGTAATTTTAATCAACTTGATTTATGTAAAAAAAGCTATGTTATGTGCAAGGATTGCATCCACCATTTACATCTATGATTTATTGAGTACACTTTTTGGTATACTCATTTTCTCTTTTTGGCAAGATTGTAAGTCCATCTTATGACCAATTCCAATTGGGTTGATGTTTAGTAAGCATATAGCTCGTGTGTCATTCTACACTATTTGGGAACTTGCGAAGTGTCAAAATCTTTATAACCCACCTTATTTAGTAGGTCTCATTTATAAACTTTTGGCTATATTCTTGTGTTGCCCAAGGGTGAAAGGCTAAACTCAAACCTTCAACTGACATACAAAATGTGATTGGATTGACCTAATATTTTGTGGACATGCACTCATGCTAGTTAATTTTCAATCAATAGGGTCAAAGCTTTCATTTTCACTTTAGATTTGGTGTGAAGGAAGCAAACTTTAGCATTGGTCAAGGGAAAACCCAAAATTGACCAATATAGGCTTGTGCATTTAGGGTCTTAAGCTCTATTGGTTGACAAAAGACTTTAAGGGTTAAGGATCCTATCAAATAGAACTCTTATTCATGAATACCTACATCCCAACACTACATGGCATTCAAACATCCATCCTCGTTGAATGCCAAACCTGATCCATGATGAATCATTCTTGTAGTGCATCTTAAGGTGTTTCCAAACCATCTAACCGATTAAACATGAGCACAAAGTTCAAGGTTGTAAATTGCAAAGTCTTTCCAAGAATGAATGGTGAGTAAATAGCAATCTCCCTAAAATCTTTGGCAAAATTCATTGCATGAGGAGACCTTCTTGTATAACATTTCAAGATCATTGCCAATGTGTTTAAATAGTTAACATCAAATTGACAACCAATTGAACAAAAAAAGAACATCCAGAAGTTTAGATTCTCAAATCATTAAGTTATAATTGAAGTTAGACTCTTTGAATGTTGATCCCTCTTTCAAACATTGACCATCAAATTTTGCACAAATGAGCAAAGTGTCCTTGCTCACTCACATTATATCATATCTAAGAGGATCATGCCACTCTAACTATCAAATTCAGATGAAGTAAGTAGAGTAGAGTAGAGTAGTGCCCATAACTTATCACTTAAGAGATTTTGTGTTAAATATGGAGAAGCATAAGGTAATGCAAACTTTTCATTCGTAGAAAGATAGAAATAAGGAGGACAACAATTTTATTCCATAATTGAAATTACTATGAATTTTTAAAGCCAAAAGTTGGTCCGAACATATTACCAATGTCTAGAGTTTGCCATAACCGTTCGTTTTAACTGCTTATTCCTCTTCACTTTAGCATTCAAAACCAAGCATGTGTCATGGCAACACTGGTTTTGGCTTGATCAAAATTCAGTCCCCATTTTGATCAAAATTTGGGTACCCTATAGATTGCCGACGGGGTCTTGATTGAGAATAGGCACCTCTACTATACTTGACATAAAATATAATTTAATTTCTCTACAATACACTAGCTAAGGTTAGAAACCACTAAAGGCCACTTCACACAAGAGCCAAAAGCTGTGACCATGGAATTGTGAGAGCCCAAAAGAAAGTGTCCAAAGGCTGTCCCAACACACCTCCAACATCATTTAGTGTGGTCATGGACCCTCAAGTGTAGTGTGAAGTCGTATGTGACTAGTCCCTTAACCAAATACTAATTCAATGAATTTTTATTCATGCGGGTCCTCACGCATGATAAAATAGAATAAACCAACGGTTGTAAACATTTGGAGTGCTATGGTCTCGCGGTTTTGTGTTAGGCCTACTTCCAAGAGGTGGTATTTGAAAATAGTCTGAGTGACCATGAAACCTGATCCATTTGATGCCATGTAGGAATCCATGTAGACTTTACATCCATCTTGCATTCACATACTCCGTTGGTCCCTCAAGCGTAGTGTGAAGTAGCGAACGTGGACCGGCTCCGCCTTTTCCACCAATGAGAGTGCTTGAAGTGTAATGGTCACGGTCTCGTGTGTGAAGTGGCCCGTAGAGTGGTCTAAAGTGGTCTTCAAAGAAAGATTACGAGAAACTCCTGCATAGAAGCTATGCAATAAAATATATATATGGCTCTCAAAGTACTCATCTAAGGCCGCTACCACATGACCGGCAGCCGACACTAAGCTGCTGGCTAGGAAATAAGCTGGCTAGGAAATAAGCTGGCTAATGTAGGCTTGCCAGAGCCAGCTGGAGATAAGCCGGCAGCCGCTACCACACGGCAGGCCGTTGTCACCCGGTAGCAGAAGCAGTCGGGAAGCTGCCTGCGAAGCAGACCAAGTGTAGTAGATTGTCTGCCTCCTCCAGCAGACTCCCTGTCTGCATAGAGACTCCAACAGACCTCCCACAGCCTAACCTCCTAGACCTCAATTCTATGTGCTCCTCATTGAAATCTGCCACTTCTTCGCTATCCCATAGAGGCTGCCATAATGACCACTGATGTCCAAAGGCTCATTCTTCTTCTTTTCTTGCAGTTCACATTGTTTTGCACGATGGAAAGTCTTGATAGAGATGAAGGTGTTATTTCGATGTGGCATTGGTAACAAATGTGTTACATGTCGATTATGGTGCAGGGATTCATGTTGGGGCGTGTGAGGAGGCCCCAAAGTTTATGGGCCCATGAGAGAGGGTTGGGGCAACTCGGGTTCTTCGATCGGAATTTGCTCGGCTCATTCAATGTGAGGGAGTTCAAGGCTCGCATGCGGATGGATGTTACCACATTCGAGTTCTTGTATTCCACTCTTGCGCCTTCATTGCAGAGACAAGACACCAATATGCGGTCGACCGTACCAGTTCAAGTGAAGGTGGCGGTCTCCATCTCAAGATTGGCCACAAGTAACTCCATGCAGAGCATTGCGGATTTGTATAAGATTGGTATGTCAATAAGTCAATTGGCAGTCTCCCAGTTTACTAATGTTGTGAGATTGCTCCTCCTCAAAAAATACATTCGGTGGTCCTTTACCACCACTATGGACAAGTTTGCTAAGGAATTTGAAAATATTTATCGAATACCGTATGTGGTTGGTGCAGAGGATGGTTCACACATACCAATCGTGGCACCGCAGCTACATGCGGCCGATTATTACAATCGTAAGGGATTTCATTCTATCCTACTGCAGGGTGTTGTATATAGCAAGTGCATATTCTGGGATTTTGACATAGGTTGGGCCGGATCGATGCATGACGCTAACCTATGGAGAAGAACCGCGATTGGCCAATTATGCGAGGTTGGAAAGCTTGCGCTTGACGCTTTGGTTGGGGATGCGGCCTATCCATGTCGCCCCTGGATGTTAGCCCCCTTCAAGGATCACAAAAACGGGCTAACTCGGAAGGAATACAATCGGAACTTCGTTCAAAGTTCCACCCGTATGTGCATTGAGCGAGCATTTGGAATGCTTAAGGGTAGGTGGCGAATACTGTTAAAAAGAATTGACATGCAACTAAAGAACGTGCATGAATTGGTGAATGTTTGTCTAGTGCTACACAACATATGCATCATCCTAGAAGATAGCTTTTGGAAAACGGAGTGGTTGCAAGAGGCATCGGACGAGGTACACAATGGGTTGTCACTTGTGACACCTCCGGGCCTACGAGACAAGAGAAGCTTGCGGTGGCCAACCACACTCTGCACATCCTCGCTGAAATTGAAGAGAGCTCCCAAGAAACATTGGAGTACATCAAACAAGAGACCGCAAGAGAATTTCAAATTTCAATGACAACTGGAGGCAAAACTGCAAAAGAGTTGTATGCAAAGCGGAATGACATTGCCAAGAGCTTGTGGATGGATAAAATATGGGCGTGCATGGCAGAAATATTTCCCATGGACGTCGACTAGCCTAGCCCACTACGTGCCCACCTATAGCTTATCAACTAGTTTCTCCATGGTTTTTTGCATACTCATTAATAAAGCCATTTTTATGTCGTCATTGGCCTTTAAACTATCTAGCAAAATCTTGCTACTCTCTTTAAGCTCTCCAATACATCGCTCCACAAACAAGTCCTCCTTCCGCCTAGGCTCCGATGATTTCGATGAGCTCTCCCCGCTCTTTTGCTCCGTTGTGTTTGTCTTCGAAGTGACGGTGCACTTCACTCCATCTCTGTCCACAACACTGGCATGGGCATGTGACACGACATTCGCCCTGTCAAACATAAACTCGTCCACCAAGTGATACCATCGGCATTTCTCTGATCGTTGCGAGCCGGATTTCAAATTCATCGCCTTGTCTTCTTTGTAATCGTTATAGATTGTGCTATTTTTTTTTCTATATGCCTCGCTGTCCTTAGAAAAATCGGGGCACATTGACACAAGTTTCGTATGAAGCCGTGACCAATTATCCACACCTGAACACAACACGGAAGTATGAGAGGGTATTCAAAAATATCAAGAAATGTAAACTTCAATTCCAAAAAAACCAAACAACAAATCAAATAATGCCAAAAACAAGCAATCTAAGTCATTAGCGCACTCTGAAATGCAGCAATAGAAGCCATTAGTGCAGGCCCAAAAGAATGTAAACCAGCAGCAAAAAACGCAGCTGACTGTAATCCAATAGCTTGCATAAAAAAAAATAGTTCCAGCAAACTATGTTCTGCAGCTGACTGTAATCCAGCAACTTGCAGTCAAAAAAATCAGTTGCAGCAAACTCTGTTCGGCAGCAGACTTTGTTCTGCAACAGTTTGTAATTCCAGAACAAGCTGTAAATGCAGAACCCTACCAACACAGACTACAATTCCAGGACCCTACCAGTAGAGACTGTAATTCCAGGACCCTGCAAACACGCATATTGTAAATCAACACACAAGCCTAAACATACTGTGGCTGCAAACCAGAACAGAGTGCAGCAGACTGCAATGCTACTCCCTAGAGTACTGGCAGACAAATTTACAGTGTGTTCTACAGACAACAATCCAATGTAGTCTGTTTTACAGACTGTAAGCTATGGTGTGCTGTAATGAAGGGTTGCAAGCAAGTATCACTATATTCGTTAACTTGGGATTTTTTCGGCATTTTGAGACTATTACAAATATAAGAACATGAATGAAATCACACAGATATTGGAGAATGTTGTAAGATGAAAATACTTTGAAGCGGGTGTTCATTTCTAGAACCCAATTAACAACTCATATAAAGAATTCACGACAGTTCTTATCATGACATTCAATTCACACCTAATAGCAGGCCAAGCATTTTGAAAACCAACATAGCACACGCCACACATGAAAACTATAATGAATTGAAGGCGGTATTGCCAACTTCACCTTGCTTAGGGGGCGTTGAGAAAGTGCTATGTATTTCTCCCCGGATTGTGATCAACTAGATAACCCAGTGATCCTTCCAATGTCCACCACTCTTCACAACGTCCACCTCCTCCTTCACGTCATCCAATTGAATGATTTCAGGTTTTTTTCGGGCAACTCTTCGTTTTTTGGTCGATTTCGACTGCTCCGCAACACATTCAGGCAAATCGCGCTTGTGAGAGCCCCCCGTGAGGTCCACGGGGGCGTTGGGACTGCCGTGGCTTGCAGGTGGAAACCCCATCCCCGAGAGGGAAGGCATGAAGGATTGTGGAAAGAGAAACGGCATTTGAACACCCGGGTGTGGAAAACCTCCGAAAAATGGCGCAGGTGGAATGCTACTCCCCTGCGGACAGAATTCGGACCCCATTGCAGGAGGGTTGCCAGCGGATGCGTCGTTCACATGCGCACAACTGGCATGCAACGGAGGTCCCTGTGAATCCATGACTGCCAAGCACACGAACAACACAAAATTTTGAACATTAGCAAGGGTTGAGGAGCACCTAAAAAAAAAAAAAAAACCAAAAACCAAAAACCAAAAAAAAATAAAAAATTAAAGGGGCGAAAGTGGTCAACCTGGGCTTAAGGGGCGCTGCCGGACAGGGCCACAGACAGGGTTGCTGGGATGTTGCTGCTGTCGAACTGCAAGCAGGTGTGGGGAGGGAGTCCCTGGAGGAGGGCGGGGGAGGAAGGTGGGAGAGGCGCGGGAATCTACATGGATACCTAGGACCCCGGAATGTCAGGGTTTCCAGGCGGAAGTACCTGGTACTTCGGCAGGGTTGGTATCCCTGCCAGCTCAGATTGTGGAAACTGCCGCTCCCTCCCGTGTGGTAAGGGGGGGAGCTGGCCGGCCAATGACCGGCGCGGGTTCATTGCCGCTGCTGGTCGTGTGGCTTGGCCCTAAGTATGGAAGCCTAACTTAGCCACACATATCAATTCCAACCCAATTCTTGCAAAGAAGACAAAACATTGAAGGGGCAAGAACTTAACAAAATAAGGAGACAAAAACTTAACTAAGCTTAACCCACAAATGTCACCTGAGCCTTGGATGGACCTCAAGGAGAAGAAAAATGGACATTTCTTATCCATAACTACATCTTTATTCACTTCTTAAAGAAATAACCCAATTGTATGATACGATTTTTTTCATATTCTAATGAGTGATTCCGATCAAAGATTTAATCTAAATCATGATGTAAATACAATTAAGTTCGTATAAATCTATGCAATATCTAGTATGTTGGGTCATCAATGTTGCATATGATTATAATGTTTAAAATTTTAATTGTGTTATCATTGAATAATTTATTTGAATATTGAGACCCAAAAATCCATATAGTAACAATACTGGTAATATGATTTTGTACCGAATATTTGTCATCATTTTCTTATACTTTTAATGTATGGCATTCCATGATGTTAAATTTAGATTTGAACTATATGGATGTATTATTGAAGTAATTCTTGACAAATTTACTTTTAATGAAAATAATTTCAACATTGAAATCCTCTCATTTTCAGCTATCTCAATATTCAACAAACACCCTTGGCCTTCTAGGGTTAATATACCTATTGGACTCCAATACTTGCCACATTTTGAAAATCCCTAGTTTGAAGTGAATTCTTTTAATGTAAAAACATTAAAAGAAAAAAGAAAATATAGGAGAATTCTTTAAAAGGGGGAGAGGACAAATAGAAAGCAAGAAAATGATATGTAGGTTGGCATGAGTGAGAGACTCTTCACCCTTGATATATGTATGCAAGCTGTACATAAACTTGGGTACATAAGAAACGATATATAGGCATGGCAGGTGAGGGAACATTTTCATATTAATATGAACTAGTTTTGAGAGTGATTTAGTGTGTGTGACATATGATTACTACGTGATTTTAATAGGAAAATTTATTAAATAACCACCTAGTGTTGTGTGAATATTATAGAGACTTCATTTCCAAGTTGACTTCTCATTGAACTAACAAATAATTCTTCCAAATTCTATTGATAAAACATCGAACTGAACTCAACACCTCAAGGTCACTCAACATGCACGGTATGCAAGCTTAATTGAGGTTTCCAAAAATCCACTAAGTTAACATGGAGACATACCCATAGACATAGAAGGAGATACCAAACCCTCTCTTAAACCCTAACCCTAATAAAGGAAAGAGAAGAAGCAAGCAAGCAAGCGACGATCATTCTCTCAACTTTTCAAAACTCCTTGAAATTTTCAGCACGGATGTCGATGATAGTTGGATTGAGCATGGACATTGAGTCAGCTCTAAGAATCAAGCATAGCCTTCTTAACCCTGCATGTACTGAATCTCTCGGAGTACAGAAACTGTCCGATCACAACTAGGCTTCACACAATTTTGGGTTTTGGAAGAAGCAGATAGACAAGGACATTCACTTCACTATTGGATTTTTCTGGAATCCCGAAAGGAAGGGATGTGTATGGTGAAAAATATTTGCAACTTTTGGCTTGGTAGCTGAAATTTCGAGTTTCGGGAGGGGTTTTAGGTTTATGGTTAGGGACAGTTTGTGGTAAATACATTGCTGGGATGCGTGGTTGAGGGAGTGGAGGGAAAGAAAAATAAAGAAATTATGGCGACAGGGGGGTTGCGGATGAGCATTAATGAGAAGGAGTTCATCTTAGAAGCACTTCGACAGGATCAAAGGATTGATGGACGCACGCCCTTCGACTACCGAGAACTCAAATTAAACTTTTTGAAGCACAAAGAAGACGGGTCAGTGGAGGTGCACTTAGGGCACACAAGGGTACTGTGTGTTGTTAGTGGCCAGATTACTCAACCGTATCCGGACCGGCCGAATGAAGGATCCCTTGCAATTTTTACCGAGTTTTCGCCTATGGCTGATCCTGCGTTTGAGCCTGGGCGACCAAGTGAGATGGCTGTGGAGCTGGGGCGCATAATTGATCGTGGTTTAAGGTATTTTCCAAGCAAAAGTAAATAATGTGTTGTTTTAGCATATGCTTCGAGTTTCTTGTCATTGCTCTCCTGATAATGCTGTCCAGGAATGCATCCGAAGGTGTTTCCTTTTCCACAACTCGAGGTCACAGTAACGCGGATTTTCTCTTTGAATAACCTCTGTCATATCACTTTGTAAGCTGGTGTCGGATAATCCATGTATGGCCTTTGTGGATTTCCATTCTCTGCATGGAATGGTATGCGGATTTCTAACTTCCATAATATTCTGCAAGACAGAGAGAGCAAGGCTGTGGACACGGAGTCGCTCTGCATTTTGGCAGGTCGCTCCGTGTGGGCAATCCGGGTTGATATACATGTCTTGGATAATGGAGGGTAAGACCGCTTCTTTCTTTGTGCCCATCAACCTTTTTGACCTTATTAGCAAGATTCCATGTATCACCTCCAACGCAATACTGTCTCAAAATTTAAAATAATATCTTTGGTCGGTTATTGCGCCAATAGCAAATTACCTGCAGATCTTATTCGTGGTGCATTCTTGCTGGTATAGATGCTTTGTATACCAAGTCTAGAGCCGGGTCTGTATTTTTCTGATGAGTTGGCGGACATTGGGGAGCAGAAATCTTATTGATGCTGCAAATCTAGCAGCATTAGCAGCACTGCTGTCATACAGGAGACCGGAATGCACTGTGGGAGGTGATGATGGCCAGGAGATCATTGTGCATCCTCCTGAGGTTTGTAAGCTCAATATGCATCAGCTCCTTTGTCATGCTGGATTGTAAAATGGTTTTTATTGTGCATATTGCACATCACTTAAGAAATCTCAATCTTTTTGAACGGGAGTTAACGAATGAACACTAAACTCTGAATTCTTAACCAAGCACATCTCTTTCAAGTTATTCTTCCTGGTGCAAGTTCCTGGTACTGTTGCATTCAGACGACCTTGAAGCATAAGATACTTTCATTTATATTTGCATGGTGAAAGTAGGGATCTATGTTTATTTCGACAAATTTTCTGTCTCAAAGGTGAAAAGAGCAACTCCGGTCTTGATTCTCTTGTATTTGAGCAAGCCATAGCTAGTCCAGGTAATGATTGCAGAAATTTAATAGTTGCATGTTTTGATCTTGAATTGTTTTTCATGACACACCATCATGACAAACAGGTGATCATAAATATCATTCTCATCACCCTTCATTGTTCTGGTATTTGCGATTTGTTGCAGGTCCGAGAGCCTGTAGGGTTGATCATTCACCATATGCCAATTGCAATTACTTTTGCCTTCTTTGGTAATGGAGATCTGGAAGTGAGTATCTCTACATAGTTCCTGATAAATCATGTCAGGGGTGGATGTTCAAGTCTGAAGTTCCAAATTGTCTTCAAATATTGTCATCAATGTGTGTATAATGTCTCCACGAGTCTTACCAATGGTCATGTACGTACAGGGTATGTATGATTCAGGTGACTTGTGCAATTAATAATCAATTATTTTCACATTTATGTGCTCTTAGTCAACTAACTGACCTGAATTTGTCAGGTATTGGATCCGAACCTGAAAGAAGAGGAGGTTATGGGTGGCCGTCTAACAATCATAGCAAATGCTCAAGGGGAGATATGTACCATACATAAAGGAGGAGGTGTAGGTGTATCCACCAGTGAGATCCTGCGATGTCTTCGCATTGCAGCAGCTAAAGCACAAACCATAACTGAAACATTAAAAAAAGCGGTAAGCCCTGAGTACTTATTTTGTAAGATTAGCTTGGGACTTATTACACTTCTTTGTAGCAACCTACTTGTTCAAACCACTAACTTTAGACCAAATTCAACTTCCTTGCCAAAAGGTAAGATTACCATTGTGATGCAGGATACCCCTACAATCAGGTCTGATTGGGCACATCTCTGTCTAAATCAGAGTCCACAACATGATTTAAATGGTTCTAGGCACTCACATGATAACATGTGGCAATGTTTGGCCAAATGTAAGCAATTTTTACGTCTTATCTGACCTGACCGTGCCGTGTAGGGTAGTTGATAAGGAAATCAGAGCTCAGATTTTTCCCTATATGTGTTTAATAGCAATCAATCTGATTCAAATCACTGATGTATTAGGGTATGAAACAGACTTGTCTAAGATTAACAGTGGTGAGTTCGCAGGTTGAAGTTCATGAAATAGATAGAACACAACGAAAGATAAGGCGTCACCGCAATAATGCAACCCACATTGATGTAGCTGCTGCATCCTCAAATCCCAATGTTGAAAGGGAAGTGGAAATGGAAGACGCATTAGTCATTCCAAAAACTGCAGGAGATACAAAAACCCTAGAGGAAGATTCTTCTTCATCAGATGAGGATGAGACAGAAATGGCAGACGTCCAAGTGCAGGACAAGCCCAAATCAGGCAAAGGGGACTTGTTTTTGGGAGGTGAATCTGCATGGTACTATGATGAGGCCAACTGTGTGCATATGTAATTTTCTTTTTGCTAGGGACTGATTTGAGGTATAATTGAATCAGCACCTCATTTATAAGTGTAAGAAATTTATATGTTATTTAAATAGAAAAATCCTCCTTGCTTCAGAGTTTAATTGAAACTGTACATTAATAGGTTCCTCAGAGCACCTACAACATTTTCTGTCTAGTCTGTCTACCCTATCAGAGAATACATAGCTTTTCCCTTATTTGCTGTATGATTCTATGGGCTCTCCTCTCTGGGTAGAGACAAACAGCAAGCCCCTTATAGAAAGCAATCACACTGCTGAGGTTGGAAAAATGGATATGCTGTTTCTGGTTTACCTTTATCTTTTAGAGCATTTGTGTGAGGTTTTTGCAAGTTTAGAATATGTTACTGACGACTGCACTGGTTGAGTTTTGTTCCAGGGGTGATGATATGAAGTTGACTCCGCTGACTGGAGCATCAGGTGCTAAGAGCTCAGCGTTTCCTCTTGGTGGGTAACTAAAATTCTAAGTGTTAATTGGCAAACTTCAAACAAATTCTTTTCTAGGTCTGACTTATTGATTTATCTTCAAACAATATATATGCTCTACTTGTTCGATTGAAAGTTGAACAGACCTATGTGATACAATTTGAACTACTGGTCATACTGGACTACGAAGTTGAAAAGAACAATGTGAAGTCTAGACCTTATTGCCATTAAGATGTCCCTTTATAAATTGTATCATTCACATGGAGATTTCTAACCTCAATTTCATTGCAGTACATATATAGGTCTGCACATTCAATTTTCTATTGCACAATGGGGCTTGAAACTTTTTCTATCAGCTGGTCCTAAGTATAGATGGAGAGGTCTTACATTATCTGGACCCTTGATGCAATCGTTGGTTCTTGAATTAATTTTGCCAAAGATTTTACCCAATCGGAGGCTGCAATTAACCCACTTTATTAAACATCCCTGACAGACTTTCTGATATTATGTGCAGACTCCAGTGCCCTCGTTGAATTTGATGCAGCTGCGAAAGCACTTTTAAAAGGAGGTGCTCTATCCTTGAGATCTGCAAATTTAGTACCCGCAGCTCTTCAACACCAAGTTTCGGGCCAAATTGCAGCAGCTGCTGTTTATGCTAACCAATCTTTGCCACAGATTAGCGATGATGTACGGCCTCTGGGTCCCATATTCCCCCGCGTTGCTGATGTAGATTCTGTAGACATTAGTTCAGTAGATATTGATGACAATGCGCAAGCTAGGGGAACAGAAACAAAGTCAGAAAGTTTATCTGGGAAAAAGAAAAAGAAGAGAAAGAGTGGTAGTGCAAGGCAGGATTGATGATAATGAACATTCTGAGAAAACAATTTAGTGCCTGCTTTGTCTTTTCACAAAATTCATGTCTCACGTTTTCCTGCCTTTGCAATCACTGGTCACAGGTGAGAGGTTGGACTATCAGCCATTTAATCAAAACAACTGGACACACATGAATGTGAAAATGAAATCTAAGTTCTCATTGACACAATTTCTGGGTATATTTCTCAGAACTAGGCGTGTGCTTGTATATGGCAGGCCTGAGAATACCGAATTTTCAGTTTAGACCTAATTGTACATTTTCAGTACAGTGATGCACAACATGCTGAGGTAAAAAATTTACATTCCTGCCACTACACTAATTAGTCATATAAGGATGGTTGGAAAATTAGTGTGGAATGAATTTACTTGGGCCACACTAATTTCCTAGTCAAGGTGAAATTAGTGAGGGTCAAAGATCCAGGGTCTCCCCTAAGTCTTCATTAAGATTCCGACCAACCTCCAACCCTATAGTCATATAAGTTCCAGGACATAAGTAGCACAAAATAAAATAACTGCCCTTGTTAAGTTTCTACTAGAAGTTTAGCATGGGTTGAGAATTAATGTGGCCCATATTAATTCTCATTATGAGAATGAACGTGGGCTCTAGAATTTCTTTGAAGTCACTTACTCCTAGCTTCTAGAAACTCTCCTTGAAACCCAAGCTTTTTTTTTAATTGCAAACAACTCCCAAAGCCATCGTGACATTTGATCAAAACATACCCCATTTTTTGTCCAAAATCAACCTTGCTTTCTCCCAAAATTATGTCCACGTTTTATCCAAACCATCTCCGCATTAAAAACAACACTCCATCCATTAGAAAATTTGAGCCTTATGACTTTTGCACGTGGGAGTTTAACAACACACATAAGTAACTCACCCTTGACTATGTTTGGACGCTTGCACAAACCCAATCCCACTTTCGCCCAAAACCAACCCCACATTCTCCCGAAACTGCCTCGGCTTTGTGCCAAGACATTGGATGGTTAAAGGTGTATTCTAGTTATGGGTTAGAAGGCCTGCACAGTTATGGGGTTCACTGTTCTTAAAGTACAATGAATAGTTCTGTAAGAATGGGTGGAAAATTAGTGTGGAAACAAGTTCACCTCACCCAAAACCTTCAGAAATGAACATCATGATCCACTGGTTCCGAAGATTAATAGATGTATAATGTGAAATTCTGTCCAGATGCATCTGTAGAGTAGGTCATTGTTTAGCATATAGAGTCATTGGTGATGGGATCAAAGACATGTGATGTAAGGTAGGCAAATGTACTTTTCACACTGGCAGGTTTGGTACATAGTGATCCAATTATCTCAATAATTATGGATTAGCTACTCAAAGTGGAAACAGAAGCTCCGTAATTCAACATATTTGGATTACCTCTCATTCTTACAGAATTTCTAATATCACCAGCATGTTTCAAATAGGTTGACTACCTCTACAATGCTTACAATTGGTTTATTTTATTTATTTATTTATAAATCCACTAAACACATCCTGTCTCTGTAATACCACACAAGACCCAAATAGAAGCGCCCAAGATTCGTTGGCACTCAAGCATGAGATCACTAAACAAGGACCAGAACATCATTGTGATCTCATAGCAGGCCATAATGGACAATACTGATTTGAAGACTGCACATGACATGCTACACTGAGACCCACCCTACAAATGTGTTTCTAGTGTTTCTAGTGACATTGAAGTATACACTTGAGACCCTCTTACACTGGAAACATCTCTAAGCACTGACAGTACAGATCACCAACTGAACTAGAAAATTGATCGAAGTTGCATTCACAAGCAAATCAGTTGTTTGCTCAAATTTTCCAATCGGACCAGAAGTTTCCGCGCTCTGTGCAACTGCACAACAACTCATTCTGAAGAACTAGAACTAACTAATGGTCCGGACCTATATAAATATCAGGGGCACAACACCCACAATCTGAGTCTATAATCAATGAATTCACAACCATCCAAACTGTATCCAAAGGCTTCATGGCCAATACTGTATTCATCTACACATGGGCACGAACGGCCAATTCTAAGTTATGTGCTATCAACTAGAAGGTTATGTCCTAATCCTAGATGAGAATACTTCCACTTCTAACTCTTGGCAACAGTTTCTGCATGCACTGTCAGCTTTTGCCAACTATGTCAACTCTAAGTCCCTCGGAAGCAAATAATGGAGCATGGAAACTTGTTTCTTCATGCAAATGTGGTATCATCGTACACAGGCATTGGAGGCAACAGTAACACATGTTACATGTTAACACTGACCCTTTTGTTTGTGTATTCTTTCACCAGCACTGCTTGTGCATCCTGTGGAACAGCAGCATGCTGGAAATATTCCATTGTGAATTCTCCTTTGCCCTGGCAGAAACAATAATGATTAAGAATCAGCCTCAGTAGACACAAAATGAAGAATCATCAGAGCATCCAACTAGGGAAAAAAGGAGTTGATTGCATGACCAAACCTGTGTCATAGATCGTAATCCAGTTGAGTAGCCGAACATATTGTTTAGAGGTACCTGTCCAGACAACTCTATTATTAATAACTGAAACTACCACAGCATAAATCTGCATTCTGAATGTAGGAAGTTTGCAAATAATTCCGAATCACAAATTAAGGCAACAAATGTAATGTAATAACATTTAAGAAGCTAATATAACCGGATAGAACTTTTCTGAGAGCTTTCATGTAAATACTATACCCTATAAAACAGAGATACATTTGGCACCTGTGTACCTCTACTACAGGCATAACACCACATTTAGAGACCAGCATGCATATATGAAGTGTCTAAAATGTGAAGAACTAGATGAGATCCACAAAAAAAGAAGGAAAAATTACTCACATGGGCCAGTACAACTGCATCATCTCCATCCTGATCACTCCCTACAATAATACCCTTCCTCCTGTTGAACACAAATTCCCCACTTTTTAGAAGCTGTGTCACACTCCTAGCAACCACGTCGAAGAAGCCCAACTCCATCACCAGTTCAGTGTAACTATGTCACTTTGAACTTTGAGATTGCTTCTTTACAACTGATCATACACCCAAAAAGACAAGTGCAAACATGACGCAATCGGAGAGAATCATCAGCCATCAAGGATCCTACCTGATTAAGAGGCGGACACTTCCTAAGGGCTACTTAACTGTCGTCTTTCCACTAAAGACCCCTACAATTACTTCTAAAATGAGCAGCTCATTAAGCAACACCTGGGTGCAGTATATAAAGTATCATCACCTGCGAGCACATATGGGTTCATATCATTGATATCCATATGCAGACATACTTCCCAACCATTTGAGTTAATGTATTCATGATTTTTACTTCAGAATGTAAGTACTAGTACATATTTTGTCATAACCTGAACCAACATATTCACAAGCATACGCATACTTTGAACAATCCATGTGTCTTGGTTCTACTTGACACATGATTGTTCCTGAACATTTTTGACGGTGAACAGGCAAACAAGCAGAAGCTTCTTTTCAGCCCTCAGACAAAGCCATAGGTTTCCACATATAGGTGAGCCTAGCCAAACAGACACTCTCTCCAACACCAACGCTTCCCAGTGATCAGACAAGACTTCATTCTGGGAATCAATCTCAAGTAGACTGCAAACCCCAGATTGCAGATGTCTTGTGAGGCCATTGTTAGGGACAAAATGCTTGCACTAGAGAGAGCAATCTGCCAACATGGCAGATCAGCCACCATTTTTCAGTGTGGTTAAGACATGTCATCATTGGGCTAAGAAGCAAGCCCAAGACCTAGTTCGATGACAGGCAGGCTGTAGATTTTTCAACCAGAGTCCTACACACAACACTCAAGTCATTCATCTGAAGTGCCTTATAAGTCATCAACCTCCTCATCCTCAGTCAGAAGGTATCCTTGGCCACAGTGTAAGGGGATGTTTCTTGAAGAGATCACTGAATATGGAAAAATGAGTACACAAAAATGAATGCTCTCTTGCAAGTTTTGCTAGGATTAAGTACCTGTTTATATCCCCAATAATAGAACCTTGAAACTCAACTGGAGCCTTCAGCTCAACAAGCATGACTGGCTCAAGGATTACGGGCCTTGCTGTAGCATAGCACTGGAATGCAAAGATACAAGGTGCTTGTTAAGAGCACAATCAAGTTAACTCCACTCATGACTGATTGGGCATAGTGTGCCAATACAAAGTGAGAGTGTCCTATGGAGTACATCATTTTTCTGTGTTGATCAATTCAGTTGGATAGATTAGTCAATTGGGCCTGAAAGATGCATATGATAAAGTTCCAAGTAGCTCATATGCAATAGTGTATGTGTACATACCTGACGGAATGCGTAAAGAGCAGCCAGCTTAAAAGCTAGCTCACTAGAATCCACAGCGTGAGAGGCACCATCAGTTAAAACCACTCGCAAATTTTCCACTGGATGTCCAATCAAAGCACCCCTGCATCCCACAAAACAATATAACTAATTCACTGGAGTAAACAAGGAACTCCAAGAACACCTAGATATGAATATAATGCAGGAGTTGGAAGAGTGCTTAAGCTGAGAAATTAGCATTGACTACCAACATGGAGGATAAAACATGTAAATCTTACTTCAAGAGAACAATGGAACAGAATATCACCAACGTCATCAATCACTAGAGAGGCCTCTAAAAAGACCAATTTAAAACAAAAACAGCGCAGGGAATGTGTCTAATGAAGTACATAACTGCCATTCAAAAGAATAGACAACAACTTACGAGTTAGCTGCTTCAGTAAAGCCCTTCTCAATAGCTGCAATGAATTGAGATGGAACAGCTTGTCCAACCATCATGTTCTCAAATTCAAATTTCTTTTCATGCCCCTCTGGGAGAGGTTCAATGTATCTGCTCAAAAGCCAGAGCCATCAGGAAAAATTTCAATGAAGTGCAATTTTTTATACCGTGAATTATCTTCCCCCAAAAAAACATTGTGCAAGTATCATCGTTAACAGAAGTTTGCTAACAATTTCACAGTAAATAGAGAAAAATAATACATAAGAGATTATTACCCAACAACACGACCATATTGACCCTGTCCACCACTTTGTTTTCGATGAAGGTAATCAAACTCAGCACGTTGTGTTATTGTCTCCCTAAAATTCACTTGAGGTTTTCCAACTACTGCATCAACCTGCAAACCAAGTACAAGTAGCCAGCACAATGTCAAGGGTTGTCTGAGAGAACCAAATCAACTGGTTTACTCTTTATTCACCTACTTCAGGTAAAACTATGCAAAAAAAAATGAAAATAAATGCATGCACCCTACATTCATCTGAAACAAAGTAAAGACTAGCGGGTGCAAGTTAACATGCCCACCCAATACTAGGGTCTTGTGACATTGTTAGTGAGAAGGGAACAATTGATTAAATTGCAAGACATTGACAAACCTTGTATTCACGGCGTATTCGCTCAACATAAATATCCAGATGAAGCTCCCCCATTCCTGAAATAATGGTCTGCAAAAATCCCAACCCCACCATTACATAAAATCACACAACCATCTGAATTCCCCTTGCTGAAGTCCACAACAGGTGCTACATATGAAAGTGAAGAATCAAAACTGACAGTGGTGTCATTCACAGTAACAGCCAGGGGTTGCTGTGCCACACTGTGAGTACAGTGGCAACAAGATTTGATAGCACAGGAAACCAACCTGTCCACTGTCTGGATCTAAGCTAACTCGAAATGTTGGGTCCTCCTTCTGGAATCGATTCAAAGCCTTGGAAAACTGACCACCCAACATGCCAAGTAAGCTTTTGTCAATACTACTGAAAACCCACATCACTGAACCAAAACTGCTGATTCACCAGTCCACTATGCACCTCAACATGGCATGTTATAACCAGAACAGAGGAGACTCAGGTCCTTGACTTACTGTAAGAGACTAAAGATCTGAGGAATCCTTTAGAAAATTCAGAAAACTTTGCCACTCAATATGGAGAATAGTGGTCTATACTATCAGTAACCAGAGTACGTGATCATTTATGTGCACCTCTTGAGTTGAGCTTTAAACCTTTCTATTTGTATAACTTTGTACACAATCTTACTGATGATATAACCAATGGCCCAGATGGCAAACAAACCTGAGGCCCGACGTCCTTGGAGGCAGGGGCAATGGCAAGTGACATCACTGGCTCTGGAACATTCATTGATGTCATTGTATATCGAACAGATCCATTTGTGAAAGTATCCCCTGAAGAGCATTCTACTCCAAACACTGCAACAATCTCTCCTGCATGTGCTTCTTGAATATCCTGTTGGATTATAAGCAAAGGATGTTCATATGATAGAAGCAAAATAACACTTGCACTAGAAAGCTACATAGGAAACTTGTAACTACAAAGCCTTCACTTATCACCACATTTAATTAAGTTCCTGATTGCAATAATGTCCGTTAATAGACACTGCTTCTTACAATTGAGGCCCTTTGCTTGAAGGCAAGAATTCAGAAAAATGTGCTGGGAGATTGTGCACACACCTCCATGTCATCTGCATGCATTCGCACCAACCTGGGCACCTTAACCTTTCGACCTGTGGTAGAATTTACAATAAAATCACCTCTCCGCATTGTGCCCTCATACAGTCTGCAAAAAAATCAAAAACAAATTTCAAATTCACCATACTGCAATACAGAACCTTGAATGTGATATTTTATATTAATGTGAGTATCATGATGTAAATCTTCAAGCAGCACATAAACAAAAAAACCTGTTGGCAGAGATGCACAAATAAATGCAACATAATTCCAGAACATAGAGCACCTGACTTTCTGATAAAGCCTTTCCCATATCATTGAAGTTTTATCTGTCAGTAATTTGAAATATATATTGATATGTACATATGTTAGGTTTCAAGAACTGCATCTGAAAAACAAATAGATACCTCAGATATGTGAGCTGGCCAAAACGACCCTCCTCTAGTTTGAATGCAAGTGCCACAAGTGTTCCATCTGGAGACCCTGTGAGGTCCACCTGATCAAAAGAGATACAGACTTATCAGAAATTGAGATGTATATGGGGATCAAAGACATTGAGTCAAACATATGCAGAGTTATGATCTTTACCATCAACAAATAGACTTGGATTACAAGTTTTACTTTTAAAATATCCAGTGTAGAGAAAACTCTCCAGCTTAATTTTTAAATCTCCACAGATGGGTCCTAGATCCATATGTGAAAGTTTCAGGATGTCTGAAATGCATACTGGCATGGTGTAATACCTTTTCTTCATTCTTGTTTTGATCAAGCGCATGGTTGCTCACTTCAAGTGGATTAGGCAAGTAGCTAACGACACCATCTAGAAGCAATTGAACACCCTGCAGAACACCACTACATATTTAGCCAACAAATGCACTACTTTCTGAACGTCTCAGTGTCGTCCTTTGATGTAAATTTCCACACAAATACTTGCCAAGTATTCAGATAATTTTCACACTCCTAGTTTGTAGCACCTTGTTTCAATTGAAAAGTACAAAAAAAACAGCCCTCTATCAGATATGCTACAAAGAGGATGAAACTAATTAGGACCAATAATTTACTTGTTGGATTGATGGAAGCAACTATGTTTAAGTCTCCAAGGTAATTTCCATGCTAGCACTTTCTCTGCGAAGGAAAAACTAATCATCTTTCACAATATTACCTTGTTCTTGAAAGCGCTACCCATAAAGACAGGTATAAATTGCAGTTTGAGTGTAGATCTTCGGACAGCACCCTACACAGACAAGAATCCAAAAATTGTAAATGCACAGCTCCAAAAATCCATACATATTCAATAAACATCAAGCTTGCCTTGTTATCAGTGATATAATCATCAAGCCCATATTTAGATCCAATCTTATATTTGATCCATTATATGTCAGACCCTAAAACCCCTACATGATATATAATGGATCTAAACATCAAGCCCATATTTAGATCCATTTTTATATTTGATGAGCCATACTTAAAACTTCACAATTCTATATTCAATAATCCTGGACTTGACAAAGATATCTTTACGTTACCCCATACACATACAAAACAACCTTGTTCGACATTAGTCAAATGTCTACTGATCACATCTAACTAATCTAGTCAAAACATACACAACTCCAAAAACTTTTCCTAGTTCCAATTTACTGAAAATGAATTGCAGCAAATAAATGTTATCCAAATTCTCACATATTACAAAGCAAAAATGCATACATTTAATTAAGACATAGTCAGCCACATCCATTTTGAGGGTTCATGTACTCACCGCAAGAATCTCAGCAGTTATGGGTTGATCATTGAGGAACATATCTGCTAATTCATCATCCACCTCTGAGATAGACTCAATAAGTTCACGTCTTTTCTCAGCCACTGCAGCAGCTATGTCACTTGGAATCTCTCCCTCTACTACCTTCTCTCTGCAGAGAGGCAGAAAATTCTTGTCACTAAAAGACCAGGGAGTAGCATAAATGCAACATATGAATTCCAAGAAGCACAATGATACAGCTGAAGCTTGTGCAATAAATGGGATCAACATGGAGAACATCAATTCTTCCATGATAATATGAAAATTCTGCAGATCAGAACACGCTAAATAGAAGGGAAGTGAATCTAAGATCATAGTCTTAGGTTATACAAACCTCTTAATGTAAAAATGATTTATGGTTGCTTCCTCATATTATTGGATCAATAAGACTCAACATATGCAGTTAGCACCCAATTACTACCATTCTCCATCAGTTGCAAGGGCAAGAATGCCATTAACATTTGATGAGGTTGACAGCCATGCACTAATATACTCACAATATGTTTCAGCCAAAAGATTAAACATGCATTGTGTAGAAGTGTTTGATATACTCACCCATGCACACCATGAAAGAAGAATGCACGATTATGGACAAGATCAACGAGGCCTCGAAGTTCAGTCTCCAGCCCAATTGGATACTGAATTGCTGAACAATTATGCTTCAACTTTTTCCTCACCTGTATTCCCACATGAGGTAATCAGAACTTGATTTATGCTTCACACTTTGTGAAGCAAACATTTTGCATAGATCTTGCATGGTCAGACCGTTGTGAGCCTAACCACTAGAATTGTCAACCTAATGATTCACCTTCTCTGAACTACTTCTCATGGAAAAATGTAGAAAAAGAAAAAGCAGGTTGAAGGCATGTGTTTCCTAAAGTATTCAGGAGCACAGAAAAATATTTAACTCAAATAATTCTCCTACCTAGACTATACAATGCAGTGGTCTATGCCAGATGTGAGGTACAAACCTGGTCAATGACTTTCCAAGGATCTGCTCCTGATCGATCAAGTTTGTTGATGAATGCAACACGAGGCACATTATATCGCCTCATTTGCCGATCAACTGTAATAGACTGACTCTGCACACCTCCCACACTGCAAAGCACAAGTACTGCTCCATCCAGAACACGGAGTGCTCTCTCCACTTCGATAGTGAAATCAACATGACCAGGTGTATCAATGATATTAATCTGCACCATTTAACAAGAAACACAACCACTCTTTAACACAAAAAAATAACTGCAATTCCTCAAGTGGACAGTTACTTAAGAAACAATATGAATTTTGATGGACGAGTTTCTCAGGACTAAAGCATTATAATGCAAAAGCATTGATAGCTATCTAGATGTAACTGTCTGTCCTTTATTAAGAAGGGTCAGTACCAAAATAGTCCCCACATTCTATCGTATGGCTTATCATTCTTCAATGACACTACTGGGGGGGAGAGGGGGGGGGGGCGGGGGTGCAATAACATTATGAATTAACATCCAGAATATATTGCTGCTTGTTTCAAACTGATCAGCCAAGAGTTTAGCACTTCTCCCCACAAGAATTGGCAGAAAATCAAGCTATAGAATCTCCTTAAATCCTCATAATGAACACCCAACATTGATTGAAATATAGAACTGGTCATCAAGCATATATAGGCATTGCTCGCTCAAGCCTACATATCTGTTGCCTCATACCCTCAATCATGCTCAAAACCCACAGATGTCAGTCCTGATTTTTGGTGCCCCATTTAAAGATCACAAACTAACCTGATTTTCTCCCCAGGTACAGTAAGTGGCAGCAGATTGAATAGTAATGCCTTTCTCCCGCTCCAAGTCCATGGAGTCCATCTTAGCCCCAACCCCATCTTTCCCTCGCACTTCATGAATCTCATGTATCCGACCTGTGTAAAACAGCACCCGCTCCGTCAATGTTGTCTTCCCTGAATCAATGTGCGCAGAGATTCCGATGTTACGAATCTTCTCCATGCTCTCTCGCCATGTCTGCTCCTTCACCTCGCTAGGGTTCGCCAATCCCGCAAGGTGACGCCTCAGGAGGCCATTCGGAGTGAAATCGAAGCAAGGCCGAATGGAGCAGCGTCCATCCGCAGCCCAGAGAGATGAGGTGAGGGTCGGCTCATGGTGGAAGGATGTGAAGGAGCTGGAGCGGCGAGCGAGGGCTAGGAGACGGGCCGTGGCCCTCGCCATCGCTACACCGTACTCTACAACCAAAGAGAGTGAGAGTGAGAGAGAGAACGAGGGACCTACAAGCACTTTGGCAACATTTCACTACGGTCGATGTGACTAAAACCAACACCCTCAAATTTTGCACAATAAATACATATTGATTCTGAGAATGTTTACCACCTTAACATTAACAGGTTGGCGTGTTGGTTTTGGATACGGATTTCAAATAAGACATACTTTGGTGCGTTGAAATCTTTGTCGAATGCTTATGAGAACCACTTACAACTTTTTGAATCTAACAATAGTAGCTCTGCTCAGCCTTTAAAGTGTTGGTTTTAGCACCTTTTATATACAATGGGACTTTCCGCCGGGAGCTAGTCCCCTATGATTTTCCATTGATTGATTTGCATACACTATCAATCATTTTTTTCCACTTGTACTGGTGCATGCTCGGCAGTAGTGTTTGAAATTGAATGAAGAGCAATTTATTCCGTGAGGTTCATTGAGGGCCAAACTCATTTTAGCACCTCTTGATTGCATGCCAAAATGAGTCTCACCCTCAGTGAACCCATATAAAAGTTTCCTAGTTCAAAACCTCTCCGAGCATGGAAGATGTTGGAAGTATGCCCAAAACCAACTCACGACCAAAAGTCACGTTGAGCTTGGGGGTAACTCTATTGTCTACATTACTCTACCTACCGAGCCCGGAGTCTAATGGAAGTTAACCATCCAGTAGCTTTATTTAATGCAACTACATCAACATGTCAAACTCATTAGGGAGGCCAACGCAAAGACTCTGAGTATTATGAACTACTGAGTTATGTACTGGTTTTAGGCTCAGTAGTTCGTAATAGTCAGAGTCTTTGCGTTAGCCTCCCTAATGTGTGTGTGTGTGTGTGTATTTCAAGAGCTCGAGTGATTACAAAATGACATACAGAGGTTGCAAAACAAAACTCCAGCCACAGACCTTGCTCACAAAATCCCGTTTATCACTTAGATTTGCCATCAATTGATGTAAGACACAGATCCAGGAGCACAAGCAACGCGATGGAGCCCATGCAAACCCGATCGAGCAAAATTTTCCAGATGCTGCAAAAAGAAGAAAAGAACTCGAGAACCGCTTAAACCCCAGACGTGTAACACGACCTTGCAAACACAACAGAATTGCACGAGAAGAGGCTCGTTTGGAAGCTGGCAACACGGAGTTTGAGATGGCCAGGTAGAGGTGCATACTTGGGAGTCCGGTGCGATGGTCGGGGTCCGCGATCAGAGCTCCTGCTCCTTCGACAAGAATTTGATAAACCTAGATTCATGAGACACACAAACAAATGTGCCAGTCCCTCTAACCCTAAAACCCAGTTCGCCGTCACCGTTTTCACCGTTCGCCGTTCACCGTTCACCGTTATTCCGTCCGCCGTTCGCAGGTACGTTCTAGAATCTAGACCGGGTATGTAAGGGGATGCATGGCATCCGTATTCAACAACAATAATGGTACTAGCAAAGAACCTCCACGTGGGTATCAAAATTGAAATACATGTTAAATAATGATTTTTGGTGGGTATCTCAAGGCGGACATTAAGTTCCCCCCTATGAACTATGGGGCATGTCAGATACAGGCGGGGCAGCCTCCAGTGAAATTTCTGAACCGGACTGAAAATTGTTGCCCAACTGAGAAAAAAATATTGCCCTTGCATTTTTGAAGGCCGCTTGACTACAAATCCCATATTGACTGCACTTCACCTGCAAGGTCTAAAATCCAATATATATGTGCACTTCCAACTAGAAAATAAGCAATCCATTGGGATTCCATTCCGGAAGTGAAACCACCAATGAAGCACGTAATTAACTTGGAGGTTATAATTTTTATGACTTACCATTTGAAATTGTCTTTGTCATTCTAAAATGACACTTAAATTTAGTGTGTTGATTTAGTATGTATATTTTATAATATTTTAGTAATGCCGTCTACTTTCACAAGTATTCATATACAGAAACATAATTTGGGTCTTGTACTTACTGCGAGGGTAATTCTGGATCAACTTCTTGAGGAGGTTGTTGGAGCCCAGTGTGCGTGCAGTTCTCCACATCATGTTGCAATCCATACAGACGCAACCCCTTGTCCACACGAAGCGCCTAAGACCAAGGTTGATGATTTTGAAATGCTCCATTTGATCTGTCAATGATTTCAGAACAACACTGTCCAATTGATCAGCCAGATCATCGCTATATATGTGGGTCATCCACTATACTTCTGCGAGTCTGAACATGTAGAACGGAAACAGTCAGGATCGAAGGCTATGCAGTTCGAAGTGATTTGAAGCTGCACCTTCCTAACTCTGTTGTACAATTTCATCACGCAAACGTAAAACATGCAATGTAACCATGAGATGGCATGGGAAGGCTATGCAGGAAAGCCAGCATTGAATTGTGATCAACATCTGTGAGACTGGAACATCGGAAATGGTGTAGGCCACGGCTCAATCTGAAATGCTGCTCAATCGGAAATGCTGCTCAATCGGAAATCGATGAGTGCTGATGAACTTCCGAGCTTGAAAAACCGAAATGCTGCAGATTGTGTCATGAGTTCCAAAAACTGAGTGCATTCGAAGTGATTTGAAGCTGCCCTTCCTAACTCTGTTGTACAATTTCATCATGCAAACGTAAAACATGCAATGTAACCATGAGATGGCATGGGAAGGCTATGCAGGAAAGCCAGCATTGAATTGTGATCAACATCTGTGAGACTGGAACATCGGAAGTGGTGTAGGCCACGGCTCAATCTGAAGATCAATGAGTGCTGATGAACTTCCGAGCTTGAAAAACCGAAATGCTGCAGATTGTGTTATGAGTTCCAAAAACTGGGTGCGTTCGAAGTGATTTGAAGCCTCGGGGGGGGGGGGTAGTCATTGGTTGCAGGAGCCATATACGTGCGAACAAATGATAGGGTATTTAAAAAACATGGGGGCAAAAAATTATAAATGGACTTAAGAGTAATATAGGGTATCAAAAATGGCACTGGACATCTTTAAAGTACTATAGGGTTTGGAATAATAGGTAATTTGGAATTATAAGTAATGCAAGCCATTTTTCTATTAACCCAAAGTAGAAATTTACATAATGATAGCATGTGAAAAAAAGAAGAGAATTGAAAGTCCTATAAAATAGTGGTTGTTCGCACCTATATCCTTAACTTTTTAACACACTGCCCCCCCCCCCCCCCGAGTTTGAAGCTGCACCTTCCTAACTCTGTTGTACAATTTCATCACGCAAACGTAAAACGTGCAATGTAACCATGAGATGGGAAGGCTATGCATGCAGGAAAGCCAGCATTGAATTGTGATCAACATCTGTGAGACTGGAACATCGGAAGTGGTGTAGGCCACGGCTCAATCTGAAGATCGATGAGTGCTGATGAACTTCCGAGCTTGAAAAACCGAAATGCTGCAGATTGTGTTGTGAGTTCCAAAAACTGGGTGCGTTCGAAGTGATTTGAAGCTGCACCTTCCTAACTCTGTTGTACAATTTCATCACGCAAACGTAAAACGTGCAATGTAACCATGAGATGGGAAGGCTATGCATGCAGGAAAGCCAGCATTGAATTGTGATCAACATCATTCTGTGAGACTGGAACATTGGAAGTGGTGTAAGCCACGGCTCAATCTGAAGATCGATGAGTGCTGATGAACTTCCGAGCTTGAAAAAACCGAAATGCTGCAGATTGTGTTGTGAGTTCCAGAAACTGAGTACGCTCGAATGACAATAATGAACAGTCCCAATGCACAGTGACACACAATAATGAAGTGCAAGCCCCATCCGTACGTGGTCACAGAGTTGCTCGTTGGTGTCCTCGTACACGGTGATAAAACAGTCGTGAGTGATCAAAAAGAATTGCGCATCGACAAAAACAGTAGCAGCAGCATTAGATGCCACAGTAGATCGCGAGAGCCCTATGCATGAGGGTATATATCAAATGCAATCAGAGCAGTAGATAATTAATAACCAAGCGGCACATGATCAATTTCCGAAGTCAGTGCTTGTGGAGGCAGAGATTTACAATAATCTGAGCCCACCGAAGCTGGCCGAGGTTGAGCATGTGCTTGCCTGCCACTGCCATGGCAGTGTTTTTGTGTCAAGAAACTCTGAAGTATAAATACGTCAAATCATTTCCCATGTGGTGCCACATCAAGCATAGATGCTGAAAGGTTTGAATGCATGCATACCAAGGGCCTGTTTACACCATGGACCATGAAGTCGGACCATGGAGGATGGTTTTTTTCCATGGTCCGACTTCCATGGTCCGATTTTTTCCAAATTTAATTTACAAAGCCTTTGGGCCCTCCACTAGGTGTAAACCAAATGTGGACCAAGAGGAATGACCA